>JASTWB010000037.1:0-128418 GCA_032158295.1 Pycnopodia helianthoides
GATGCCAGAAAAGGGACCACAAAAGTGAATTTTCGGACGAGTGACTATCCAAGGTAGATTATGGTGCAAATTTTGTCTCTCTAGCATGCTTAGTTGATGAGTTAATGGTCTCCGTCAACTAAACTTATTTCTTGCCATTACTTCGGCACGAGGTGGCGCGCCGTCTTGAGGCCATGGAACTTTTGATTTTGGCGTGGGATAGGCCTACTATCTTAGCCACTGGCGTCGCTTACAAAATTCGTTCAGCCACGGCGTTTGGACCGAAGAGAGCCCTCGTGCGGGGCTATCCAAGGGTGTAAGCTTGAAAAATCGGGCATTGATGTGGGGTGATTTTAACGTGCTTACCTTGTGTTGCAGCTCGGAGTCCAAGAATTCAAGTTGGCAAGCTTTCACGAGGACTTTGTAGTACCCCGCTCGCCTGTGATTTCCGGTCTGGAGATGCCAGAAAAGGGACCACAAAAGTCAATTTTCGGACGAGTGACTATCCAAGGTAGATTATGGTGCAAATTTTGTCTCTCTAGCAGCTTAGTTCATGAGTTAGGGTCTCCCCCAACTAAACTTATTTCTTGCCATTACTTCGGCAGAGGTGGCACGCCGTCTTGAGGCCCGGCACTTTTTGATTTTGGCTGGGGTGGGCCTACTATCTTGCCACTGGCGTCGCTTACAAAATTCGTTCAGCCACGGCGTTTGGACCTGAAGAGGCCCTCGGTGGGGCTATCCAGGGTTAGCTTGAAAAAATCGGGCATTGATGAGGGGGTGATTTTAACGTGCTCTCTAGCATGCTTAGTTCATGAGTTAGGGTCTCCCCAACTAAACTTATTTCTTGCCATTACTTGGCACGAGGTGCGCGCCGTCTTGAGGCCCGGCACTTTTGATTTTGGCGTGGGGTAGGCCTACTTCTTAGCCACTGGCGTCCTTACAAAATCGTTCAGCCACGGCGTTTGGACCTGAAGAGAGCCCTCGTGTGGGCTATCCAAGGGGTAAGCTTGAAAAATCGGGCATTGATGGGGGTGATTTTAACGTGCTCCTGTGTTGCAGGGGGTCCAAAATTATTGCAACTTTGCAAGGTTGGTGTCTACCCCGTCCTTGATTTTGGCTGGGTGGGCCAAAAAGGGCCACAAAAGTGATTTGGACGAGTGCTATCCAAGGTAATTAAAAGGGCAAATATTTGTCTCTCTAGCATGCTTAGTTATGAGTTAAGGTCTCCCAACTAAACTTATTTCTTGCCATTACTTTGGCACGAGGTGGGCGCCGTCTTGAGGCCGGACTTTTTGATTTTGGCGTGGGTAGGCCTACTATCTTAGCCACTGGCGTCGCTTACAAAATTCGTTCAGCCACGGCGTTTGGACCTGAAGAGAGCCCTCTGCGGGGCTATCCAAGGGTGTAAGCTTGAAAATGGGCATTGATTGGGGTGATTTTAACTGCTTACCTGTGTTGCAGCCGGAGTCCAAGAATTCAAGTTGGCAGCTTTCCGAGGACTTTGTAGTACCCCGCTCGCCTGTGATTTCCGGTTGGAGATGCCAGAAAAGGGACCACAAAAGTCAATTTCGGACGAGTGACTATCCAAGGTAGATTATGGTGCAAATTTTTCTCTCTAGCTGCTTAGTTCAAGAGTTAGGGTCTCCCCAACTAATTTTTTCTTGCCATTACTTCGCAGAGGTGGCCGCCGTCTTGAGGCCCCGGCACTTTTGATTTTGCGGGGGTGGGCCTACTATCTTAGCCACTGGCGTCGCTTACAAAATTCGTTCAGCCACGGCGTTTGGACCGAAGAGAGCCCTCGTGTGGGGCTATCCAAGGGTGTAAGCTTGAAAAATGGGCATTGATGGGGGTGATTTTAACGTGCTTACTTGTGTTCAGTCGGTTCCAAAATTCATGCACTTTCCGAGGCCCTTTGAGCCCCGCCTTGATTTGGTTGGAGATCCAGAAGGACCACAAAAGTCAATTTCGGCGGTGCTATCCATGATAGGGTGAATTTTGTCTCTCTAGCATGCTTAGTTATGAGTTAGGTCTCCCAACTAAACTTATTTCTTGCCATTACTTGGCACGAGGTGGCGCGCCGTCTTGAGGCCGGAACTTTTGATTTTGGCGTGGGTGGCCTACTATCTTAGCCACTGGCGTCGCTTACAAAATTCGTTCAGCCACGGCGTTTGGACCGAAGAGGCCTCGTGGGGCTATCCAAGGGTGTAAGCTTGAAAAAATCGGGCATTGATGGGGGGTGATTTTAACGTGCTTTACTTTGTTCAGTGGGTCCAAAATAATTGGCAACTTTCACGAGGTTGGCCCCGCCCGCCTTGATTTGGCTGGGAGCCAAAAAGGGCCACAAAATCGTTTTACAGGCTTGACTAGGGCCTTTGCCTCCAGATGCTTAATTCATGATTTAGGTTCCCTACTTACTTGTTACCCAGAGGTGCAGCTCTTGAGGCCCCGGACTTTGTTTGACCCCCTCTTGGATTGCCGTTAAATCCAGAAAGGGACCAAAGTCGGTGGACGAGTGACTAAAAATGGATTATGGGGGATTTTATCTCTCTAGCTGCTTAGTTCAGAGTTAGGGTCTCCCCCAACTAATTATTTCTTGCCATTACTTCGCACGAGGTGGCGCGCCGTCTTGAGGCCCGGCACTTTTGATTTTGGCGTGGGGTAGGCCTACTATCTTAGCCACTGGCGTCCCTTACAAAATTCGTTCAGCCACGGCGTTTGGACCGAAGAGAGCCCTCGTGTGGGCTATCCAAGGGTGTAAGCTTGAAAAATGGGCATTGATGTGGGGTGATTTTAACGTGCTTACCTTGTGTTGCAGCTCGGTCCAAGAATTCAAGTGGCAGCTTTCGCAAGGACTTTGTAGTACCCCGCTCGCTGTGATTTCCGTCTGGAGATGCCAGAAAAGGGACCACAAAAGTAATTTTCGGACGAGTGACTATCCAAGGTAGATTATGGTGCAAATTTTGTCTCTCTAGCATGCTTAGTTGATGAGTTAATGGTCTCCGTCAACTAAACTTATTTCTTGCCATTACTTCGGCACGAGGTGGCGCGCCGTCTTGAGGCCATGGAACTTTTTGATTTTGGCGTGGGATAGGCCTACTATCTTAGCCACTGGCGTCGCTTACAAAATTCGTTCAGCCACGGCGTTTGGACCCGAAGAGAGCCCTCGTGCGGGGCTATCCAAGGGTGTAAGCTTGAAAAAAATCGGGCATTGATGTGGGGGTGATTTTAACGTGCTTACCTTGTGTTGCAGCTCGGAGTCCAAGAATTCAAGTTGGCAAGCTTTCACGAGGACTTTGTAGTACCCCCGCTCGCCTGTGATTTTCCGGTCTGGAGATGCCAGAAAAGGGACCACAAAAGTCAAATTTTCGGACGAGTGACTATCCAAGGTAGATTATGGTGCAAATTTTGTCTCTCTAGCATGCTTAGTTCATGAGTTAGGGTCTCCCCCAACTAAACTTATTTCTTGCCATTACTTCGGCACGAGGTGGCACGCCGTCTTGAGGCCCCGGCACTTTTTGATTTTGGCATGGGGTGGGCCTACTATCTTGGCCACTGGCGTCGCTTACAAAATTCGTTCAGCCACGGCGTTTGGACCTGAAGAGTGCCCTCGCGTGGGGCTATCCGAGGGTGTTAGCTTGAAAAAATCGGGCATTGATGAGGGGGTGATTTTTAACGTGCTCTCTAGCATGCTTAGTTCATGAGTTAGGGTCTCCCCCAACTAAACTTATTTCTTGCCATTACTTCGGCACGAGGTGGCGCGCCGTCTTGAGGCCCGGGCACTTTTTGATTTTGGCGTGGGGTAGGCCTACTATCTTAGCCACTGGCGTCCCTTACAAAATTCGTTCAGCCACGGCGTTTGGACCTGAAGAGAGCCCTCGTGTGGGGCTATCCAAGGGTGTAAGCTTGAAAAAATCGGGCATTGATGTGGGGGTGATTTTAACGTGCTTACCTTGTGTTGCAGCTCGGGGTCCAAGAATTCAAGTTGGCAAGCTTTCGCAAGGACTTTGTAGTACCCCCGCTCGCCTGTGATTTCCAGTCTGGAGATGCCAGAAAAGGGACCACAAAAGTGGAATTTTCGGACGAGTGACTATCCAAGGTAGATTATGGTGCAAATTTTGTCTCTCTAGCATGCTTAGTTGATGAGTTAATGGTCTCCGTCAACTAAACTTATTTCTTGCCATTACTTCGGCACGAGGTGGCGCGCCGTCTTGAGGCCATGGAACTTTTTGATTTTGGCGTGGGATAGGCCTACTATCTTAGCCACTGGCGTCGCTTACAAAATTCGTTCAGCCACGGCGTTTGGACCTGAAGAGAGCCCTCGTGCGGGGCTATCCAAGGGTGTAAGCTTGAAAAAATCGGGCATTGATGTGGGGGTGATTTTAACGTGCTTACCTTGTGTTGCAGCTCGGAGTCCAAGAATTCAAGTTGGCAAGCTTTCACGAGGACTTTGTAGTACCCCCGCTCGCCTGTGATTTCCGGTCTGGAGATGCCAGAAAAGGGACCACAAAAGTCAAATTTTCGGACGAGTGACTATCCAAGGTAGATTATGGTGCAAATTTTGTCTCTCTAGCAAGCTTAGTTCATGAGTTAGGGTCTCCCCCAACTAAACTTATTTCTTGCCATTACTTCGGCATGAGGTGGCACGCCGTCTTGAGGCCCCGGCACTTTTTGATTTTGGCGTGGGGTGGGCCTACTATCTTAGCCACTGGCGTCGCTTACAAAATTCGTTCAGCCACGGCGTTTGGACCTGAAGAGAGCCCTCGTGTGGGGCTATCCAAGGGTGTAAGCTTGAAAAAATCGGGCATTGATGAGGGGGTGATTTTAACGTGCTCTCTAGCATGCTTAGTTCATGAGTTAGGGTCTCCCCCAACTAAACTTATTTCTTGCCATTACTTTGGCCCGAGGTGGCGCGCCGTCTTGAGGCCCCGGCACTTTTTGATTTTGGCGTGGGGTAGGCCTACTATCTTAGCCACTGGCGTCGCTTACAAAATTCGTTCAGCCATGGCGTTTGGACCTGAAGAGAGCCCTCGTGCGGGGCTATCCAAGGGTGTAAGCTTGAAAAATTGGGCATTGATTTGGGAGTGATTTTAACCTGCTTACCCTGTGTTGCAGCTCAGAGTCCAAGAATTCAAGTTGGCAGGCTTTCGCGAGGACTTTGTAGTACCCCCGCTCGCTTGTGATTTCCGGTCTGGAGATGCCAGAAAAGGGACCACAAAAGTCGGATTTTCGGACGAGTGACTATCCAAGGTAGATTATGGTGCAAATTTTGTCTCTCTAGCATGCTTAGTTGATGAGTTAGGGTCTCCCCCAACTAAACTTATTTCTTGCCATTACTTCGGCACGAGGTGGCGCGCCGTCTTGAGGCCCCGGCACTTTTTGATTTTGGCGTGGGGTGGGCCTACTATCTTAGCCACTGGCGTCGCTTACAAAATTCGTTCAGCCACGGCGTTTGGACCTGAAGAGAGCCCTCGTGTGGGGCTATCCAAGGGTGTAAGCTTGAAAAAATCGGGCATTGATGTTGGCGTGATTTTAACGTGCTTACCTTGTGTTAATACCCTTATTAATATTCACAAAAATCGAACCTTGCCAAAATGCCCAATTTCTGCGATTACTTTTTGCAGGCACCTCCCCCGATGCTGCCCATATATTTTTCAAGTCCGCAACTCTCTTATCCTAGGATATATTGAGCTTTTTCGGGACAAAATCATGACGTCACCATCTCGCAAAAAGCTCATAATTGCCAAGGTTTTTGGAATTGGTCTTTTCCTACACGAAAAGTGTCTTCGGGGATATCTAATCTATCGTTCTGCACCGTCAATTCAACTCTTTTTTTTTGACCCGCCATTAAAAAAGTTATAAGGTAGTACCCTTGTTAATATTCACAAAAATCGAACCATGCCAAAACGCCCAATTTCTGCGATCACTTTTTGGGGGCACCTCCCCCGATGCTGCCCATATAATTTGCAAGTCCGCAACTCTCTTATCCTAGGATATATTGAGCGTTTTCGGGACAAAGTCATGACGTCACCATCTCGCAAAAAGCTCACAATTGCCAGGGTTTGGCCTTTAATAAAAAACACGCTTGAGCGACTGATAACTTGCCAGTTGGTAAAATGACCCTACACCTTTCAGAAAAATAGGGACTTTTTAAGATGACTCTTTCACTTCCAAATGTATCTAGTTGCAAGTCAAAAATCCCAGGGGCACATTATTGGACCACTTTCTACAATCTATAAAAGCCACGACTTTAAAAAATTTGAACTAAAGAAAAAGTTGTGGGTTTACATTTTATTAATGAGGTGACGCGGATGAATTTCTCTAAATTTAGTGTGTTGCACCCTTCACTGCCACAATGCTGAGCTATTTAGCGCGCCCTCACTAGTCCATGTTGTGATATGTTGTTGTTGTTGTTTGGGACGTGTCTTCAAAAGTACAGCTGGACAATATTCAATTTAAACAAAACTACAGTTAACGTTTTTCCATGGTCTTCTGGACTGTTTCTTCCATCAATTGCAATTGCTAGCTCTTCCAGCTGTGGGTGTTTTAACGCCTAGTGCTGGCTCCAGGCTCCTCTAAACTGTTGTTGTTTTACTCATTTGCACCTTAGTTTATCATCACTTGCACATGACCAGTGACCTCACCTGATGCACTATCCTAGTATAGTTTTATTCGAGAACTGCTATAGGGACTACTCTACTCGAGACTCAATGTTGTTTTCAATTAATGATTATTAATACTAAAATACTAAGGCCCTATTATTATTTATATCACTACTGCACACAGTAATTAATACTCTTTGCTCAGCAGGAGCCTATACTATAATTGGCATTATGGTCAACTCGGTCCGAAGTGAACTCGGTCAAAAGTCATCTCGGTCCCAGGTCATCTCGGTCCCAAGTCAACTCTGACTGAACAGTTAAATGAATTGTGGTTGACGGTTAGTGGAGGGAAGTAGTTGTCCAATTTAGGTAAACTTAGGTAGGCCCATTACAAGAAATGGTATTTGTAAAACATATTCAAGTAGACCCAGAGCTGGTAGGGCTAGCATTCAATTGCGATTGGTGGAAGAAACAGTCAAGATGACCATTACGTTAACTGATAGTTTTGTTTAAAACTCTGCGCTGTGCGAGACTACCAGTTGAAATATGGCTGAATTTATGCGTTTTTGTTAATTACTCTGGGTATGAATTCATTTGAAATATAAGTTTTCATGACTTTGTACATATTACGCTTGACAAACAAGTTGTTGAGTGGCCTGGGTAAGTTCATTGATCCGTGTACATACCGTCCAATCAGTTACCATTTTAAAATTGTATAAAGAAAAAGGACAAACGAACCCTGTACCCTCTACCGTTCTTAAATCTGTAAATAAAAAAGGAAAAACAAACCATTTACCCTTTAGCATTGTTGACTCTTTAAAAGGAAAACAGAAAAACAAACCCTTTACCCTTTACCGTTTTTGAATCTTTGAAAGTAAAAAAAGAAAAACAAACCTTTTACCCATTACCAGTTTAAAATCTGTAAAAAGGAAAAAAGAAAACCAGACTCTTCACCAATTACCGTGTTTTGAAATGCAAAATAAAAAACAAACTAGAAATTCAGTTTTTGTCAATTACAAAAACAAGGTGTTCGTGAGTAATTTCATTAAAGTTGTGATTGATTGAATTGATGACAAAATTTTACCTTATCAATCCAATTTCTGGTTCAGGAGTTATATTCATTCACTATAAAACTTCAACTGCCGGTTTGAACCAGAAGTCATTGTCATATGAGATCATACTCTTGCATCGTTTCTTAAGTTGTTACATATCATCCCAACGATGTTTAGATTGTAAAAATCCAATACATGGTTCAGAAGTTATGAATTTTTATAACATGACATTTCAACTTGCGGTTTTTACCGGAAGTCAAGGTCAAACCGGTCACATTTTGAATAGTGCGTGTCAATTTATTTATGACCTTTCAGATGATATATGGATTGAAAAAATCCAATGCCTGTTTCAGGAGTTATGAATTTTTCAAAATTTAAACATCAATTTCCGGTTAAGACCGGAAGTCAAGGTTAAAAAGGGTCACATTTTGTGTAGCGCGTGATTAGTTTATGAAGACCTTTTAGATGATGGATGGATTGTAAACATCTAATATGTGGTTCAAAACTTTAGATTTGTTCAAATATAAAGTTTCAACTTCCGTTTTGAACCGGAAGGCAATTTCAAATGAGGTCACACTTGGTAGCGTTGATGGAGTCTTCTGAGTCCTTTCTTATGACTTATAGATGATAAAAATAAAACATGTGGTTCAGGATTTGTAATTAATGAAACATTAAATATCAATTTTCGACTTTAACCGGAAGTCAAGGTCAAACAGGGTCGCGTATTGTGTAGCACGTGATAAGTCTAACAAGACCTTTCAGATGCTGTTTGAATTGTAAAAATCCAACGTGTGGTTCAGGAGTTAAGAATTTTTCAAATAATTAGATGGATGATCCGCTGGGGTGCAATATGAGCTCTAACACCGACGGATGCGGAATGTATTCAAGCATGGTCCCCACAGCACAATACATTTACGTGCAAAATAATCACACATGCATTTAACATAGAACGTCAATGAAACTGCACGTGTCAGTGCACGTGTAGAGGAGGTTGACCCTAATTGACCGTCTTATTGACGGTCAACTGTTACGTGAGATATGTGTGGCTGTACAGGTACAGCCTATGTTTACGTGTGTTCTTTCACCATCGCGCGTCGTCAATGCGGGTTAACTTAAACGTGCGCGTTTTTCGACCAGATGTAAAAATCAAAATGTTGTTATCTCTGTGCAACAGTTTGAGCAGGCTTAACGTTCTACAACCTAATACAAAAAAATCTCTAAAATGATCAGTAGTTTTTGAGATATGAATTTTTGAAATTTTCAACTTCCGTTTTGAACCAGAGGTCAAGGTCAAATGGGGTCAAATTGTACGTTTTTTGATCTTTCAACGACCTGTCCGTATTTATAGATTGTAAAAATCCTACATGTGGTTCAGGAGTTATGATTTTTTACAAATATTAAACTTTGAATTAGTGTAATTTGATACCTGATGACGTCATCATGACATCATCAAGTCTGTGTCGTCTTGATACCGAGGTTCAATTGTCTGACAAGTTTCAATGTTCAATTCACTTTCAATCTTGAGTTATGCTGTAAAAAAGGCAAAAAACAGATTTTTGAAGGAAAAAAACATACATATTTAAACACAAAGGTCTAAGTATTTGTGAAGTTTTAAGTCTAAAACGTTTATGGTTCATGAGATATGACGAGTTTTCTTTATGTAAGAAAATTCAACTTCCGGATTTGAGCGGAAGTAAAGGTCACATGGGGTCGTACCTAATGAAAGATTTGTAGAACTGTTCAAGGGCCTTCAGATGATACTATGATTAAAGGTGTACCATATTTGGTTCATAGGATACGTTTCCACCAAAAAACCTTAAACGTCCGTTTTCGACCGGAAGTAAAGGTCACATGGGGTCACATTCTGTGTAAGAGTTGTAAACAAAATGTTGAACTTTCATATGAAGCAAAGATCATGTATTTATCATTTATGGTTCTCTAGATATGACGATTTACAGTTTTTCTCATTATTTGTTATTTTGGATGTTATGACGTCATCGATGACGTCATCGCCCCGAAAAAGTTGCGGTTTCGTCTATACACTTAGGTCTAAGTGCATGATAAGTTTCAAGTCTCTAGGAGTTATACTTTTTGCGAAAATTGCGAGAGAAGGATCTCAGATGAAGTGGAAAAAAAACAGAACAGAACAATAGGTTTTCGGGCGGAATGCCCGAACACCTAAAAAAAAAAAAACAGAACAAAAACAAGAGGTGTTCGTGCTTGTATTGCACGAACACCTAAAAACAAACTTCATATTATTTTACTATTTTTAACTCCATTATAAAGAATTTGAAAATAAACCTTTCTAACTTTTTTTAAAACTCCTTATTAAGAAAAAGACAAAGGATAAACCTTCACCTCTCACCTTTTCGGAATTTGTATTAAGAAAAAGGGAGAACTAGGTTTCCACTACCGTATTCCTGTTTAGTGCGTAAACCGAAAAGCCGACTTTTAAATTTTCTTTTGAGTAATCAGCTTTAAATAAAGAAATAGAAGCAGCACACCTGTATTTGTTTTTCCTTATTCAACTGAGACAAGTGACCGAATTTTTTTAATTTTTGTTTTTGTATTTATTTAATTATTTTTTTTTTTAATGAGATATCGCCTAACTCACAAGGCCGAACGGCCACTCAAGGTGAGGGCTACACACACTTAAAGATCTACTTCAACGGTACTAAGATAATTTAAACTTTGGCGAAATCCAATCAATTTGTGTTTCATGATTACGTATATATTAATGAAAATACTTAGCGGTAGTTGCGTAATTAAAAAAAAAGGTCATTTAGGCCAGCGTTCAGCAGCTCCTCATACCGAGTTTTTGGAAACAGCATGTCACGTGATAAAAATATACCATAGACTCTGATGACGTACATGAATGGAGACGGCTTGTTTACCCCCCGCGCAGCGAAGTGTGTTTATTGTACGCGTCTATAGCTATTCACACAGTAAACGAGGACAAAATGTCAGACATTAGCGGATCGTGGGAGGAACACAGTGTGGACGAAGAAGAATTAAGAAATACAGATGATAGTATTGATAGTGAGGATAGATCTGACGGTGGAGGGAGCTCTTCCGAAGACGAAGAGGGCGTTGATGAAGCTGGGGGAGTGCTTGACGAGGAAGTGCGAGGTGCCAAACCATACAGGTTTGAGCCACTGGCCGCCGATGATCGTGAACGTGCGAATCCTGATGCAGGAGGTCGACTAAACAATACTGAATGGTGAGTCCCACAGGTTTTTTGAAGAACAAACAATGCTATGTTTACTGTTTTTTATCGTCATGAAGTACTTATTTATCTATGCGGCATATGAGGCCGCTATAATGGATAGAAATAGCAGCAGAAAGTTGATTTTTTTTTCTCACGAAATGGTTGCTGTTGTCCAATATGGTTCACGTTTTCATGATACATTGAATGGTGTCACTCAAAAATTGTTCCCATTGGGTTAGTGCAGGTATCCTTATCGGAGAACCGGGTTCCATGGAGAAGGAAAATAGATGAATGTTGTTTTATTTGTTTCTGTAATTCCTCGTTTATCCATTAATTTTTTCACAATACAATCATCAAATCTCAGTGTGTCGGAGATAACATTTATTTTCAGTACCGAAGTGATCCTGACAAGCCGTATTTTCTGTCAGTGTCACTGTTCTACCGCATTTATTTATTTATTTTTTTTAGCAAATGATTGAGGTAGGTCCTAGCCTAATTGGATTATTTTTTATGTCAAGCTCATTTGCTAATTATTTTTCATAGTTTTCTTTTAGGCTAGTATGATATGTCATGTTTATTCTTTAAAACAGAACTACAATTACAAACCACTTTTCAAATAAAAAAAATAAAATAAAAAAAAATTCCCAGAGACACAAAGTAAGAACAACGGCCATTGATAAACAATGCGAAACATTGCATGATTTTTTACTTAGATGTATAAATGAGACACGCATCGTTTCAATCCCCACTCATTTTGTATTACCCCCGTTCACGTAAAATTAGTTAATGGTCATGAACATAGTCCATCCTATGTCAGTACAGCAACACTTTCATCCGTTAATTTTCTGTTATTTAAATTTTTCTTTCAGGTGCTCATGCGGACACTGTGTGGTCCAACCAATGGCAGTGAACTGCATCTGCTGTAAGGAAGTGCAGAAGACAAGAGCCCAAATGGCAGCATTGAACATTACTGTAGAGGATGAAAACCAAAGCCTTGCTGTGCATGATTGGTTTGAAGCAGTCTGTCTGCACCCGGCTGTACTTCAAACCGCGTATTTACAGTACCGGTGAATACTATGGCAGAGATGCAGTTGAAGGGACTCTAGACCAGTAAGTGTCTTTTTTTAATTGAACTGTAAAATTAATGTAAGGAGCAAACCCTCCCCCCAAAAAAATTATTACGCCTCTTACCTGACCCTGAGTATAATTGACTGTTGGATTAGATTTATTCAACTCAGAAAAACGAATAACCATAAAACCTGTACAAGATTTTTTCTAAACACTTTGATCTCTGTCACAATTGTTGAGTATGTTACAGCTTATGACTTCTTTAAAGAACCCAAAAGTGTGTGTGTGTGAGTTTGTAGTGCAATCAAACCGAGGACTTACAACAAATGGGACAATAGGTCCATGTTTGTTATCACAAAGGAAAACAATGGGGTCCACGTTTGTCAGGACAAAGAGTTGAACAAAGGAGGGTCCACGATTGGAGCTCATGACACACTTGAGTGTGTGTGTGTGTGTGTGAGCTTACACATGCCAACTTACGGAGCAATGCTACCCCATAAGGTTTTCTTTGTTCTGGTGGTGACCCAATTAGGATTTCTTCAGAAAAAGGAGAACAACAATGAAAGTACCCCTGTAACAGCCATATGTAAGGGTGTGTGTGTGGGGGGGGGGGGTTCTCCTACAAGTTTTTCGACTGGACAAACCAGAAGAGTATATTTCCACCCTTACTCGTACGTGATTTCTTCAAAATGGGAAAACTGTGTTTTTAAACAAATATTGATATCAAATGTTTACCTAATTTGATTTTCTTCAACTACTTTGTTTGCAGAAGAAATCGCCATGTTGTTTACAGGCAAGTTGTCAGATGGTGTACGGGCTACCTCGGAAGGTTCAACAGAGTGCCACTTCCTTCATGTATCATGGACGCCATCCGAAGGACATATCCCAACCCCAATGGACAATATAAAGGGTTTACCCGCCACTTGACTATTAGTAACTTAAAAACCCTAAAATTTATTGCCAATCATATAATAAGAATTCCTCTTCTCACTCGAATTTAGTGTGGTATTTTTAGCCCCTATAGTTGATAAAATGTTTGTAAATGAGACTCAAAAAATAGATGTACAAATTATTTGTCAAACATAAAGCTCATGCTGTTGTGCCTCTCAATGGAAAATAGTGAAATGCATTCAACTTACATGTACATATTACAAACATGGAAGTTATACAGCAAAGAGGCTTCAAAAGGGGAACTTTTTTGAGAACCACAATCTTTGATAAAAATCTGTTAATATTTGGCTCACTGAGATGGGATGTGTGTCATTACAAGAACAATGTCTATAATTAGGTGAGGTTTGCGCTGACACCATAGGTAAAATCTCTTTTGAGTAGTGGTGGTTCTGAAAAGAAACAGTGGTTTCACAACTTGATTTTTTGATCAGTATGCCCTGATCCTCTTCAGGAAGTTGTCAAACCACCTGTTCTTTTTAAAACCACCACTACTCACAACGAGATTTTATACATAGCATCACTGCAAACCTGATCCCACCATGCAAAGTTTCAAATCATACTATGATCAAAACATGTTCTGCTAATCTAGTAGTGGTACATGGTTTTCAGGAAGGTTTTCAGAATTGAGGATACAAACATGGTGGGATTGGTGGCCTCCATTTACTCTAAATTTTCAGTGTGTTACAATCAGTTTTAGATGATCCATGAGTAAATGACAATAAATACTTTTAATAATATACACATATCAGTCTTTAGTCTTTATGAGTATTATTTTATTTCAAGAAAAATAGAATAAAACAACAATTGTTTTTGCAAAGTCAACTACCCCTCTTCAAGTGAAGTAAATAAATAGAAAGCAGCTTAATTAATAAATTAAAGAGACACGTTGCCATTAAAAGAAAATGTAACTATGAGTTCCTTACCCTTCTTGCATATACTACATGGTAAATGACCACCTTATGTACAAAAAGCAATATTTTTGGAGTTAAGAGTACAGTGTACATGTAATACTTAATGTCAAGAAAAGTTGTATCACCAAAGTTGACCTCTCTGTCTAGTTTCAATTTTCATTGAGTAATTAAATAGAAAACAGCTAAATTAAAAGGGAATGTTGCAAAACTAATTCCATGCGATCCTTACTCTTCTTGCCTACAGACATTCTAAAAGACCTTATCAAAATTTTCAGCTCAATGTAGACTTTCAAGAAAATGTAAACAAACATTTCAAATTACAGTCAAAGCTTAGAAAGACAGGTTGTCTGGCAAATTGTCAAAAAGAAGTGTAATTGTTTTGTGTTTGCCCTGGATTGAAAACACATTACACATGAAATATGCAAACCCCAATACATGTACTCCAACTCCTCTTTTTCTCCCCCCCCCAAAAAAAACTACTTTAGTTCACCATGCAATATGCACAAACTGGGGCTGCTCATTAATCTTACGTAGCAAACAAGTTTGTGGTTGATCCCCCTTCTAACAAATAATAATAACAATAACAAATAAGTACGGTATACATGTGTACATGTACTCAATAAAACCCTACATTTAAATTACCAGATGTGGTTGCGGTCAAGTAAAAGCTACATGGGCATTAAAACAACTCTTCTCATAAGATAATGAAGGGTGTACAAAAAATATGTACAATACATGTATAATCAATAAAGAAAAAAATCCACAATGGCTTGATGAATAAATCATATTTTACCATCAGAAATAATCCTCTGCATTAACAATAAGGTGTTTAAACTATGTCAACAGTATCTCTTTAATACATGTAATAGGAGGACAAAATAAACCTTTCTTTCATTTTAATAATTCTGCTTGAAACAAAATTGCAAACAGACATGAATCATGCATCTCAAACCTAGGGGTTTATAAATTTGTTAAAAATCTTGAGGGAAATTGTTAACTTTTAAGATATTCACAAGTCAGGCCTGGAATTACACGGAGGCCATGGCCTTCGTTGGCCTTGGTGCCCCTTCAAAAGTCTCCCATAGACTTTAAGATTTTCCAATGGAAGTACCCTTTACAAAATGAAAATGGCCTTGCCCTCTCCAAGATGAAATTCCAGGCCTGACAAGTGTATGATTATGCAAAGTAAAGTTAATTATTATTCCGATACTGCACATTTTGATGTGTAATGAAATAAAAATAACCCTCAGCTCGGGGTCCAGGCATTTTGAAGCTGACCCCCACCCCCCGCGGTTGAATATTTCTCCCCTAAACATAATTAAGGTTGTTTCTGCAACGAGCCAGTAAACCGTTTCATTACCTCCTCTGATGTGATTGAACTTTCCATCACATTAGATGGGAGAAGTTGTTCACCAGTGGGCTCCTGGTCACCATACTTAGCATATATTCAGCAAAAGCTTCTTGCAAAACCTGAACAAAAGATCAAAACAAACATTGTATTTAACCTCTAAGTCAAAATGTCATAATTTGGGCATTGTATTCACACACATGTATGGCTTTGCCCTTTGTAGGCCCAAGTAATTTTTTACCATGGTCCTTCCCCTGGTACTCCTCCCCCAGGGATACAATGGTGTTGAAAGCAAACTAAACTGGAAAAGCAATGTAAGGTCAATAATGAAGTCTGTAGGTTGTACTTGAAGTTGAAGGGGAGTCTTGTACACATGTATGTGCACTGGGATGACAAGGTCAAGGAGGTGAAGTAGAATTGGTAACTAGTAACAAACTTTCCTAAACTTCGAACTCGAATCATGCTCACAATCACATCGAGTGAAAAGGAAAATTGTTGATGGTTTTGGTAGCCCTACTATTGAGTTTGAAATCTCTTGCGAGAAGTGCATGTTTTGAAATGAAAAGAAACGATGGTAAAATATCAACTACATACTCATAGAACTTAGTTTTAGAACTTAAAAGTTGCTTACCCAGCTCTTCTCTCTTTTCTTAAATGACATGCCAGACGAGTGTTGGCTGAATCGCTTAGTTTCATTTGGCTGTGCCTGTTTTACTCTCTGTTTGAAAAGATGATAGCACTGCAGATGGGGCTTTCATGGTTGGGATTGAACCTGGCTTAAGCCTGTTATAGCTTTTTAATCCAAAACTGCTCTTTAGTTGCGATGTTGCAACCCGACAGTCGTCCGTAAAATGGGCACTGCAAATCATGGTCCATTTTGTCACCGTGAAACCCTGTGTTGGTCACCGAACGCACCCATTCCCTTCTCTGGACAGGATCTCTTGGGAATCGAAACAAAAACTCACATCTGGGTTCCTATCTGCGTTCCAAGTACATCCCCAACAGAACATGAGTTCGGCATGGTCAATTCTCACGTCTTAACTTGGTGAATGTATTCGAATAATGAGATCATCACACATAGTTACCGTGTAAACACACGACACATCGCTACTTCCTGGTTTCCCCTTTCTTATAAGTACGTCATCATTCGCTGGTTCACCCACGTATCTTATAGTTGGTTCGTGGTGCGCGTAAATACACGTGCTTCAGTATGGGACATGCATGGTGCCTATGGAGGGAGCCATGGAAGCGCGCGAGTTTTTAAAAACCCTAAGATCGGATTATTTTTTCCGGTTAAAATTACGAAAAAAATATATGTTTAAAACAATCCAATCTACAAGGTCAGAATACTTAATAACATTATGTTTAAGATTCAGCAATTTGTTTTATTTCGCAGATATTGCTGAAGTAGATCTTTAACTGATTTGGGCTGTTGACCCAAATCAACTGACACCAGAGGCACGTTGCCACCTACTCCTGGGACTGAAACAGGGTTACCCCCTTCACAGTCCGTAAGGATGTAGGCATGGGTATCATCTACTGGGAGCCTGGCTGGTAGAGCAGAATGCACTACCTTCCCAACTTACATATTTCTTTGCTTTTCTGTCTTTAAACAGAAACACGAATAACTAAAACCTATCACCAAACTTGTTGCCAAAACAGGAAAAGGAAAAACGAAACCCTTTACCAGTTTAAGCCCAGCAATGCCAGAGTGCAGCCGAGTTCGTCCGCAATTTCGTGCAGTAAATATTTACCCTATTCGCCATTGTTGTGCCTTTTTATAAAGATTTTTGCGGGTTGTGATTGTCAGGTGAATATACACAAATTAGGTACATGTTTTGTTTCGGTTTCTTAGACGTTTGCAACAGCAATCTTGTAAATTGTATTTCATCATGAGACGATGTACTACAAACTTTCCCCGAATGCATTGCAACGCATAGCACATCCGGTTAATTGCAGTTAGGGGTCTTGGGTCACAGGTCACGTACGTTGTTGACACTGACATTACGGCGACTGACACTGTCAGTGACAGTGTTGACTAGAGTGATGGAGTTGGATGAGATTGTACGACTGAAGTGAAAGAGAACGGGTTAAACAACAATCAAGTTGCAGAATCCTTGAAAAAGTACAAGAGAACAAATGGAGAGGGTACACGTGGTCTTTCAGAGAGGTCTGTACGCAGAATCTGTCTGCATCACAGGATAGGGAGGCCACCATCACTCAGTCACTGATCAGGATCTGCGTACAGGCTACACATGCTACAGCCAGACAGCTGTTGATAGTGCTGTAGAACAGGTACGTCCTTCCTCCATTGTATAATAATCCCTTTAACAGCCCAATTAGGGCTAAACTGAGATGTGGTGCGAAAGTGATGTCAACAGCCAGGTGGATAAGGTGCCAAAAGTAAAAAAAAAAAAAAAAAGATTAAAGGCTTAGTATTTACTGTATGTACACTATCATTCTCTATCACTATCTCTCTAGCATGCTTAGTTCATGAGTTATGGTCCCCCCAACTAAACTTATTTCTTGCCATTACTCGGCACGAGGTGGTGCGCCGTCTTCAGGCCCCGTCACTTTTTGATTTTGGCGTGGGGTAGGCCTACTTTCTTAGCCACTGGCGTCGCTTACAAAATTCTTTCAGCCAAGGCGTTTTGAACCTGAAGAGAGCCCTTGTATGGGGCTATCCAAGGGTGTAAGCTTGAAAAAATTGGGCATTGATGTGAGGCTGATTTTAACGTGAATACCTTGTGTTGCAGCTCGGAGTCCAAGAATTCAAGTTGGCAAGCTTTCGCGAGGACTTTGTAGTACCCCCGCTCGCCTGTGATTTCCGGTCTGGAGATGCCAGAAAAGGGACCATAAAAGTTAGATTTTCAGACGGGTGACTATACAAGGTAGATTATGGTGCAAATTTTGTCTCTCTAGCATGCTTAGTTCATGAGTTATGGTCTCCCCTAACTAAACTTATTTCTTGCCATTACTCGGCACGAGGTGACGCGCCGTCTTGAGGCCCCGTCACTTTTTGATTTTGGCGTGGGGTAGGCCTACTATCTTAGCCACTGGCGTCACTTACAAAATTCTTTCAGCCACGGCATTTGGACCTGAAGAGAGCCCTTGTATGGGGCTATCCAAGGGTTTAAGCTTGAAAAAATTGGGCATTGAGGGTGATTTTAACGTGAAACCTTGTGTTGCAGCTTCGGAGTCCAAGAATTCAAGTTGGCAAACTTTCACGTGGACTTTGTAGTACCCCCGCTCGCCTAAGATTTCCGGTCTGGAGATGCCAGAAAAGGGACCATAAAAGTTAGATATTCGGACGAGTGACTATACAAGGTAGATTATGGTGCAAATTTTGTCTCTCTAGCATGCTTAGTTCATGAGTTATGGTCCCCCCAACTAAACTTGCCATTACTCGGCACAAGGTGGCGCGCCGTCTTGAGGCCCCGTCTTTTTTATTTAGGCCGTAGTGTGGACAGTCAAGGTATGACCTAAAATTTTAAGCCTTCAACTTAAAGTTGAAGTTTATTTAGAATTGTTCAAACCAGCCTGTTTCTGACCACGGTGCATGTCACACAGCAGGGATGTGTGATTGTTCCGTCCCAACTCATTGACAATTGTCCCAACCATATGGAGGAAGCCTCCATCCATGTCCCAACTATAGTTGGGTAGTTGGGACTTAGATTGTCAAGTTCGGGCGGAACATGATGATGGGACAGGTAACATAATTCTATGAATTATATTATGAAAGAGGTTCATTCCTCTTTCGCCCTCATGAACATCATATCAATTATGTTCAAAATCCTATTCAAAACTTTTTGCTCTTCGCATTTATGCACCTACGAACACTCAAGTTCTTTTTTGAAACCGGATCTCGCCAACCTTGTCCTTAGCGTAGGCTCTCTAGTCCGAGCTCTAGTCCCAGTCAGAGCAGCCACAGAACAAGGAACAGAAGTACTACTGTATTTTTTAGTATTACTACAAATACTTTTAATAGGTAAGTATACTGAAGGAGCTCAGGTGGGTAAATAAACTCACTCCTTAAACTGTTAAAAAACAAATTGCAAAAATCAAAAAATTGTCTCCGCCATTCAGAATCCTAATTTGGCATCACCTATTGAAAACAAATGTGGGGTGGGGGAGGGGTAGTGCCACCAATGCTTTACCCTTGTTCATTGAAAATAATCCCATTCGATTCTTGGACAGTTCGAAGCTCCACGTACAAATCCAATAATCATTGTACAATGTACTGCGAAGTACACGTATATTTTAACAAAACAAACAACTTTAAACAACATATGTTTAGTGTAAGCGGCATTTATTGTATATATTTCTATGGCAAATTTTTCATCAGTAGATGAAAAATATTACAATCCTTGCATGCATCCATGATGCAACCTAGGACAGGCAGAAACCATTGTTGAGGTTTTAACGGTCTACAATTTCTTATGATGTCATGAAACGTTGTAATGAGACACCCATTCCATAGTGTTTGTTTGATGCAGCCGAGCGGATAAGAACGCAGGACTCTCTCTCTGGTGTTTCTGATCAGCAGAGTGCGGGTTTGAGTCCCGGTTGTCACACTTGTGTCTTTAAGCAAGACGCTTAATAACTGCTTTGAACCATTAATGAGCAAGTTCGGGTGGCGACTAAACTTGACTGGACCGACTAGACTAACCAGAAACCATAGAGCACAGATTGACAATATATAGAGGAGATTGACAATATATTGAATTATAACACCCCTTACAAATATTCTGCCTTTTGATTGGTTAAGAGTGCGTCATATGATATGTCTTAGTTTTACTAGAAACCGCGCGTGAACCGCGTGGTACTATCACACGGCCGCCGATGTACTATCACATGACAACCGATGTACTATACCCATAGCAACAGCAGCTTCATGGTACCTAGACGTCTTTTGTACGGGGTGTTATAAAACAAATATTGACTACTTTTCCTCGTGCTAAGGTTAAAACTACGACGCCCTCGGTGATTCCCGGCGCAATCTATTTTCCCTCGGCTTTGCCTCGGGAAAATAGAACGCGCTGGGGATCACCTCGGGCGTCGTAGTTTTAACCATAGCACTCCAAGCAGTCAATATTTGTATACCATGCACTGGAGCATGGTCGACTATGGTCAATTCGAGAGCTACGTAACAGTTTGGTCAAGTCTAGTCGCCTACCCGAACTTGCTCATTGCTGTGTCCTTCGGATTGTTTCATGCACATAAGTAAACCCAGTGCACTTTATCGCAAAGAGAAGGGGTTCAACTCGGTGTTCCTGGTTTGATTGGCTGCATATAGCCGTGGTAGGACATCAGTCCTGGGTATAAAGCTTCTCTACGGTGCGAAAAAATGTTCAACTAATGTTTAAAAATACTTGTACCTAAGTAAGAAGCTGGAAATTCCTCCACTTATTCTTTGTGTCCTATAATACACTTTTGATGATTCCACAAATAATAATTATATTCATGGATGACATTATTTCAAAAAATAAGTCGGAGTTTTGTACTATCGTTGTTGTCATCATGTACCAATTGCCCGCGTGGCTATATGTGCGCATGCCCGACATGTATAACATCCCCGGCCGTCACAGGAAGAACTTGCTGCACGAACGAACGTGGTCAACCTCGTTTCCAGGGGTGATCGATCTTGCAAGTCTTCACAAGCGAGTTGGTCCGGAAGTTACAGAGGGATAGCAATTTTCATTTTATTTTCTCAAATAATGTCACCCAAGGATAAAGTTAACACTTCTGAACCCAGCCGGCTTGGAATTCCGGACATAAGGAATATATGAACGAAGCTTTAGCTTCCTCCATCAGGTTCCTTCCATGTTGGAAAATGTTTCGCAATGGTAGATTACCTTTATAGTATACCCTGGACTCCGTCGCATTGTATGCAACGGAGAAGTCCAACCCGGGCTAGGCTGCATATTGCCCCACAGCACCTTGTAAACTAGACCCAGTTACTGGGGCGCAGTACTCCTTTTTCGAAAAATTTCGACTTTTATCGGTCGTACTAGCGCCCCAGGAACTTATTGTACGGGTGCGTTCGATTAGGGCATCCGTCTAATTGATGGGTACCCTACCTCCCTTAACCGCGTTGTCGTCACAGTTGAGGCAGGGCACCTGTCTAAAATTTGACAGGTGCCCTGCCTCAACCGCGTGGTTTCACGGTTGAGGCAGGGCACCCGGTAAAATGAAGATTGATGTAGTTACGTATAATAAGTTCCCGGGGCACTAGTACGACCGATAAACGTCAACATTTTCGAAAAAGGAGTACAGCGCCCCAGTAACTGGGTCTACTTGTAAACCATTACTGTAATTTCCTTTGTATAAATCGCACCGCCATTATTAGACGCAACATGACATTACACACAGAGGTCCAGGTCCCATTCACTAAAAATATATAAACCAATCTTTCCATGTTCTGATGAACAAACTTGAAAATCTCCCTGATTATGGAAACTTTTTTCCTATCATCACTGATCATGTTGATTGTAATTGGGAATTTCTCCCTGATTGTTGGACAAATTGACCCTGATTGCAATATGCAAGCCATGGACAGTGTCAGTTTTAATTATATTTTTTGTGGTCATCGCAAGAAGCACAGATTTGCTTCGCAAAACGTTAACAAATAGGCCCCTTAACTCTCTTGCTGTCTGACCATTCAATACCATTCACTGTGGTTTTGAATTATACATGTAGATAAACTATGCCAGCCTGCAATATGATACCATGAGGGAACGCATGTACACAGTTAGTTTTGTGCACAGTTGTGCCACCGTACACAACCTTGGCAGTCGAATGGTTTCAAATGGTTGGTCAACTCCCTGGAAAATGTTGCTTAGAGTCACTGACAGTAGGAGGGCTAATAGATCAAATTTACAATGTTTACAAAAAAGAGACTATCCATGCAAATCTTCATTAGTTATTAACAATTTTTTTAATCAACCTCCATTACTTTGTGTTCACATTGTTGCAGGGTTCTCATTGTAGTTGAGCTTCTTTTGTCCATGTTGGATCATCTACCTGTAAAGTGATGGCTGCAAAAATAACATTTGGTGATGGTATTGGTGTCATAATTGGAGGGGGTATTGGTCTGTCAGTACTAATTGGCATCTTAATAGCAATATGTAAGTAGATTTTTTCATCTACATGGTATCTATTATATAAATCTTTAGATCGATGATTGTCCTAGACCACTTACTGCTTGGAGTTCCCAAATTGTTTCCGTGCTCAGCCTAAAATGCGCTCAACATACATGTCTTCCAGCGATAAGTGGTATCGATCATCAATGATCAATTACAACTTGCGCTTGATTTTGGCACGGTGATGGATGCGGCACATCCGTTCCATCATCAGTGTCTAAAGTCTCCTGAAGATGAGCAGAGTACACTGTTCAAAATATCGAGATCACACCGGCTTTTCTCAGAGCAAAAACTTCTCCCAAAAGAGTTTTATACATGGTTGTACCTTCAAGTTTACTAACTATAGTTTTTCTTGTGTCAAGTTTAAAAAAAAAAAATTTAAATGAGATATCGCCTTACTCACAAGGCCAAACGGCCACTTCAAGGTGCGGGCTACACTTAACTGATTTGGGCTGTCACCAGGGGCTCGTTGCCACCTACTCCTGGGGCTGAAACAGGGTTACCCCCTTCACAGTCCGTAATGATGTAGGCATGGGTATCATCCACTAGGAGCCTGGCTGGTAGAGCAGAACTACCTTCCCAACTTTTTACGAAGCAATTATGGTTAAGTGCCTTGCTCAAGAACCCACACTGTGCTGCTGACAACACCAGAGCTTGGGTCCGGTGAACTAGACCACTCGGCCACTACACGTGCGCCAGTGGAGATTATCTTATAATTCAAGCCCTGCAGATGTTCCATCAATCTTTCTTTTATGATTTGCTTAATTATTTTTTAAAGGTAGATGGTGTTGTGGAGACAACATTTTGGTGTGTCAAGCGGTGCAGAGGGAAGTCATCTACAACAGGTATTAGTTTAGTTAACATACTAAGGAATTTTTACTCAAAGTGCCAAAGTAATCATACTTGAATATTGCTCGACCACCCTTAAACTCAGCGGTAATTGGTACATGTGTGTTGTGTTCAGTCAAAAAGTAAACCTGCTTTAAGGTTTGAGATGACACCTTGGTGTGTAATAACTGAATATTTCCATTTTTGTTGTTCTCATAATAAGACTAGAGATATTTTCACAATGATGTCACCACAGACCTTAGTTTCAAGATCGTTTACCAACAATGCAAAGTTGCAAATCTTACTCCAAAGCAACAACAGCTGAAACAACAAAAAAAGGTAAAATGATTCCCCTTCACCTTTTTTTGGAAATCCCTTTTTTCCCTGAGACATTGTTTTAAATCTAATATAAGAAACAGTCAAAAATTGCATAAAGTGAAGTGTTTACTTTAGAGTTTAACCAAAACACAAAGGATTGGAAATTTTAGATCTGACTTCATGGAAAAATTGAAGATTTGCTTCTAAACGTTTCGGGTTCAAAAACATGCAACCAAAGCCCCAAGGGAACCAACTTTTGAATAACAAAAGCCAATAGTCAAAGTTACTTTTTCAATGTTTAAAAAAAGTTTTTTTTCCTATTTTCATTTGGTTTTTCCCGGGTGGGTTCCCAATGGGGTTAAAATTCAAGGGGAATTTTTTAAATTTTTAAAATGGTCAAAATAAACCCCAAATATAAAAAAAGGGGTTAAGCAACAGGGCCGGGGAAAAAAAAAAGGAAAAATGTTAATAAAAATAATTTTTGGGTTAAAAAGGGGATTTTTAAAATTTACGGCAGGGACGGCCTTTTAAAAAAAATTTTTTGCCGGAAATCTAAAAGGGGGGGTTTTTCCCCAAAAAAAAAACCCCTTCAGCTTTTTTTTGGGCTCGTTGGGAAAAAATTTTCTTTTTTAAAAAATTTAATTTTGACCCTGAAAAAAAGGGAAAAAAAAATTCATTCAAACCGCCCAAATTTTTCGAACTTAAATTCCAAAGGGAGCTTTTTTTTTGAAAAAAAGGCCGTTTAAAAAGCCTTTTTTTTTTTTTTTTTGGTTAAACGGTTTTGGTTTTTTTAATTAATTAAGTGGATTTTAACCAAATTTTTAAATTTATTAAAAAATGGAAGAAAAAAAAAAATTTTTTTTGAAGGGGGGGTTTTGTTTTTTTAAAGGGGAACTTTTTTTAAAAGGTTAAAATAAAACCCCCAAAAAAAAAAAGCAAGGAGCCCTCGGAGCAGAAGTTCATTTTAAAACTTTTAATTTTTTAAAGCACAAGGGTTTTTTTAATTTAAAAAAAAACCCAATTCCACGGTAAAATTTTAAACACCGGGTTTTTAAAAACCCAAACCTTGAAAAATTTGGGCCTTGGGTTTAAAATTGCAAAATTTAAAAAAAAACCACCCTTTTCAAAAAAGTTTTGTTTTCAAAGGTTGAAAATTTTCCCTTTAAATTTTTTCTGGCCGGAAAAATTTTGTAAAAATTAATTTTTCCCCTGGGAAAAAATTTTTGCACTTTGGGAGGGGCCCTTTAAAAAAACACAATTTTATATACTTGTCCATTCCCTTTATCCTTAAAAAACCAAGTGGTTTTTTTAAAAATTTTTTTAGTACAACCCCCAAAGTGTTAAACCCCTTTTTTAAGGGGGGAAACAAGCTTGCTTCAAATTTTGGCTCCTTTTTCTGTTGGGGGGGTTTCCCCAATTTTTTTCTTGCCCCCGAAATTAATTTTCCAATTTCAAAAAAATATTTTTGTTTTGAGGGGGGGGGAAAAAAGGAACCCCAAACCCCCGGGAAAACTCAAAAACTAAAAAACCAAAAAATTACGGTTTTTTAAAAAGGGCCTGGGGAAATTCCCCCTTTTTTCTTTTAAACCAAATGGTTAAAAAATAATTTTGTATTTAAGGAAAAAACCCTTTTCTGTTTTTTTGGCCCGGCCCAAAATTCAAGGGGGTTTTTTTGGAAAAACCTCCCTTGCGGTTTAAAACCCCAATTTTCCCAAAAAGGGTTTGTTTAAAAAAGGGGAAAAAAAAATTTTTCCACAACCCTTTACTTCTTTGAAAATGAAAGTGTTTTAAACGGGGGTTCCTATTCTGTTAAAAAGGGTTTTGCCCAAACCCAAAAAATTCCCCCAAATTTAAAAGGGTTGTTTTTTGTTTGATAATTTTTTCCCGGTTTATTTGGAACCACATATTTTAAAATAAACCCCCCTTCTTTTTCCCAAAGAAATTTTGAACAATGTTGGGTTTTTAACCCCCCAAACTTAACCAAAATTTTTTTGTTTTAACTATGAAAAAGCTTTCCCATTTTTTTAATTCCTGGTTTAAAATTTCCTTTTTATTCTTTTTAATTAAAACCCCAAGTTTTTTTCAAGTTGGACAAGGGGGACCAGTTCTTTTAAATTTGCGCTTTTTTTAAAAGGGTTTTTTCCTTTTTTTTTGCGCCCCCAGGGCCCAAAAAAATTTTTCCAAATTTTCAAAAATTTAAAGATTTTTTTTTGGGTTAAGGAAAAAGAAACACCATTTTCTACAGGAAATTCAAAAAACGGAAAATTAAACCCAAAAAAAAATTAGGCACCTTTTTTTTTTCCCCAAATGCGTTTTTTAATATAAAATGGGAAAAAAACCCAACGTCCTTTTTCCTCCCCCAAAATCATTACTATTTTTGGAAATTGGCTTTTAAAAGGGGCCCTGCAACCAGGGCCGGGGTGGAATAAAAGGCACCCCCTTTGACAAATCAAAAAGGGGGGCCCCCAAAAGGGGGGGTTGGGCGCAAAAAAGGGGGGAATTTTTTAACAGATTTCCCCACTACCCTTTTTCCCCCTTCTTTAAGGGGAAAAAGGAGCAAACTGGTTCCCAAGAAGAAAATGGTTTTCCCCCCCCGGAAACCAAAACCCATAAAATTTAAAAGGGGGGTTTTGGTTTTTTTTTTTGAAACCCAAGCCCACTTTCTTTTTAAAAACCCTTTTTTTCAAAACAACCTTTTTTTCCAAAAGATTTGAAGGGGAAAAAAACCCAAAAACTTAAAACCCTTTTTTTTGTTCTTTAATTTTTAAATTAAATTTCAAATTATCGTTTAAACTTTTTTTTAATTCAGACCTTTTGGTTAAACGGGAAAATTTTTTTATATCGGAAACCAAAAAAAATACTTATTTTAAAAGGGGTTTAAATTGAAAACAAAGGTTTATTTTTAGAAAATTTTCCTCCCCAAAAGGGGGCCTGTTTAGTTCTTAAATTTTTTATTCCCTAAATTTTTTTTAAAAAATTCAAAAAAAAACCAAAATTAAAAATTTTAACCCCAGTAACCAACTTTTTTGGTTTAAAATTTAATAAAAGGAGATTCCCCCCAATTTTTCCTCCCTTCTTTCCTTTTTTGGAAAATTAAAATAATTGTATTCAGTATTTTTTTAAAATACCCCCAAACGATTTTCCCCAATTACAAAATTTACATAAAATTAATTCCCAAAAAGGGGGGGAACCTTCTTTTACGATTTTTAACACTTATATTTTTCCAATTACATCAAAAAAAAAAATTTTATTAAAACCCAAGTATAAATGTTAAACCCACAACCAGTTTAAACCTTGGGGTTTTTTTAATTTTAACCCTTTTTTTAAAATGCCAAAAAAACCCAATTTCAATTTTGGAATTTTGAACATAAAATAAATTTTCCAAATAGGTTTTTTTTACAAATTATTTTTAATTTAAAATAAAGGAATTTTCTTTCCTTTACCCCGGGTTTTTAACGATTTTTTTAAACAAAAGAAAAAAAAAAAATTTTAATTCTAAAACTTTTGTAGATTACTTTTTGTTAAAAACAAACGAAGAAAAGTGGGGGGTTTTCCCCAAAAATTGAAGGTTTTTTATCCAAAAAACCTTTTAAAAAAACCCTTTTCCCTTTTAAAAGGGGAAAAAAATTTTGCTAAAGGCAATTTTTTAAATCAATTGTTGAAAGTCCCAAAATTAAATTTTGGAAAAAAAAACTTTGATAATTTTATAATTTTTTAAAATTAATTTTTAAAGACCAACCCCAAACAAAAAATTTAAAAACCCTTTTTTCGTTTTTAAAACCACTAAAAATTTTGTTCCCCCAAAAAAAAATTTTTTTAATTAATTAAGTACAGAATAAAAAATAACCCCTTTTTTTAAAATTTTCCGGTTTTCCCTTAAAACCAAAGGAAAACAAGTTAACAAAACTTTTTGGTTTTTTTCCCAAAAAAAACCCTAACCAGGTTGGAACTCGTTTTTGCTTTTTTGCGAAAAAGAAAAAAGAAAGGAAGTTTTTTCCCCAAAATCCAATTTTGGGGAATTAAAACCCGGGAAAATTAGGCTTGTTTTCCCCCTAAAATTTTCCAAAAAATTTTCCAAAGATGAAACCCCCCCTTTTTAAACTATTTTTTTTTTAAACCAAATTTTAAAAAGTTTTAAAAAACCCCTAAAAATAAAAAACAAAATTTTTATTTTGAAAAAATTCAAATTTTATAAGCCTTTTAAAATCGGGGGAAAGTTTTTAAGAACCTTTTTCCCGGAAATCCGGGCCCACGGGGGAAAAAATGCCCCAAAATAAATTTTCGGGTAATTGGTTGGGAAGTAAAAATCCTTTTTTAAAACCCAAATTCCTTTAAACTTTTGCATTTTTTTGTGGGGTTTTTTTTAAAAAACTGACCGGGTTTAAATGTCGAAAACCGCTTTGGGAAAGTAAAAAAATTTTTTCCCCCCCCCAAAAATTTCTAAAGGAAAAAACCTTGAAAATTCAAAAATTTTGGGGTTGTTTTTTTTTTTTTACAAATTCAATTCAAAAAAAGGCTTTAACCTTTATTTTAAACTAAATTTTTTTTTTTTTCCCAACCAAAAAAATTTAAAATTTTCATAAAAAAAATAAAAACGGGTACAAAGGTTTTTTTTTAAAAAATATAAAAAGTTTTATGTCTAAATTAGCTGCGGGTAAAAGTTTTATTTGAATCTTTTCCCCCCTTTTCCATTTTTTACCACCTGTTTGGGAAAGGAAACCAAAAGGGGTGATATTTCTGGTAATTTTAAGCTTTTGGCCAACTGCCCAACCTTTTTTTAATCTTAAAGTAACTTAAAAATTGGCTTTTTAATTTTTTTTAAATTTAAAAACCAAGGCCAAAAATTTTTTTATTCCCGGGTTTTTTTTTTTTTTAAATTTAGTTTGGGGCCTTTTCAAGTTTTTTCCTTGCAAGCAAATGCATAAAAACTCATTACTTAAACTTTTGTATAAAATTTTTTTAATTTAAATTTTAAAAATTTGGAAACCAAAAGTTAATTTTCCCAAAATTATGTTTAAATTAAAAAAAATTTTTTAATCAACAAAACAAATTTTTTTAAAATTTAATTCTGGAAATTTTAAAAACACTTTAAAAAATTTTTCAGAAAATCCCCCAAAAAAGTATTTAAAGTTCAAATTTTACTCAAGAAAGTTTTACTTCTCAAACCTTTCCAGGGTTAATAAATTTTGCCCTTTTTCCGGGAAATGCATTAACCCAAAACGAGGTAAAATTCTCCCTTTTCTGGAAAAGTTCCCAACCTGATTGGGCCAAAACCCCCTTCCGTCCCCCTTTTACAAGGGGGGGCAAATTCCATTTGGGTTTTTTGGGGGTTTCCTAGAAAAAGGCTGTAATTGGGCGGTTTTTCAAAACCGGTTTTTTTTTACTTTTTTTTTTAAAAAGAAACCCTTCCCAAGGTTTTTCCCAAAAAAATTTTTTGGGTTTAAAACTTACAACCTTAAATTTACATTTTGGGAAAAAAATTTAAGTAGATAAAAATTTCGAAAAAATGACGTCATAAAGGTTTTCAATTACTTTAAAAAAATTTAAAAAATTTTTAAAAAAATTCATAATTTTAAAACCCCCCAAAAATGGTTTTTTAACAATCTAAATAAACGGAGAGGTCTTTAAAATTAAAAAACGTTTACAAAAGGTGCCCCCTTTTTTTTAATAAACGGGGTGTAAAATGTTAAAAAATTTTAAAGTGGGTCCAAAAAAAACCTTCCCCCCAAAACCCTTTCAAAGAGTTGTATTTTGCGACCTTAAACTTGGTAAAATTTTTTAACAAAAGGGCCCAAACATTGATTTAACCCCCCCCCCCTTTTACCCCCGGAAGGAACCCCCCCCCAACCCCCCCCAAAACCCCCCGGGGCCCCCCCCCCCCTCCTCCCCCCAACCCCCGAACCCCCTAAACCCCAAACAGAAAGCTCAAAATTTCAAATAATCATATCTCCTGAACCATATGTCATAAAGTCGTAATGTTTGTGCTGTCTTGTAGCAAACAACACTTGTGACAATTTATTTGACGCATGACCCCATTTTCACCTTTCCTTCTGGTCCAAACAGAAGTTCAAATATTAAAAAATCATATTTCCTGAACCACATGTCATAAAGTCTTAATCTTTGTGCTGCTTGCTAGGTTAAAACACATTGTGACATTTTATTTGAAGCATGACCCCAATTTGACCTTCCCTTTTGGTCAAAACAGGAAGTTCTAACTATACGAAACTCTAGTCGCTGTTCAAGGTTCTCTTTGTCAGTCTTTAAAAACAGCCGTCCATGCAAACCTCGCTAACAATCAATTACCGTCAGGCTTTTAATCATGTGCTTTTTTATAGACTTTTGCTAAAGTGTGTAGCTTGTTAGGCACCCCACAAAACAGTAATAGCACCAAATTCAACTGAATGCAATAGCTCAGGCGTTTACACAACACTGACCCCATTATAATAGCCGAACACCTCAGTGTTTGTTCGTACAAACACTTAAGCTCTAGTTTTTTTTAGTTTTTTTTTTTTTTTATTCTTCTCAGAGTTTTTTGTCTGCAAGCAAATGCATAGTTGTTAAACTTACATGATCTTGAAACTTTACATGTAGGTATTCATTAATTTGTAGATGATTCGAAAAGTTGTGCCGTCATGATGACGTCATCAGGTGTCAATTACGTTAAATAAAGCTTTAATAAACGAAAAAAATCATAACTCACGAACCACACAATGGATTTTGACAATCTATATATCATCGGAGAGGTCTCTTACAACTTAACAATCGCTTCACACAACTTGACCCCATTTGACCTCAACTTTCGGTTTAAAACCAGAAGTTGAAAAATTCAAAAATTCATATCTCAAGAACTACATATGCTGTAGTCAAAATGTTTACATCAGGATGTAGATGTTTGAGCCTTCTCAAACTTTTGCACAGAGATGATATAAAGTTGACCTTAACTTCCGGTCGAAATCAGACGTTAAAGCCCACGAGTGTGATTACCCCGCGTTTTAAACTGTGTATAGTGCAACCGTGTATAGTGCAAAAGCACTGTGACGGGCTGTTCCGCTCGACTGATCACAGGGGGGGACAAAAGTCCATTTGGCATAGGCTATGCATAGAGCAAGGCTGTATGGGCTGTGTTAGTCTAATCCAAGTGTGAGCATTTTTGTCAGATAACAAAAGACACACTTCCAAAGATCACACAACCTTCAAACTTCGCACATAGTTAGCTCTTCAAAAGACACAGCTTTCTTGACGTCATAATGACGTAAGCAGGTGTTCAATTAAATTTAAAAAAATTTAATATATTTGAAAAATTAATAACTTATCAACCGTGCATCGGAATTTTACAATCTATACATCATCGGAGAGGTCTTCGAAAAATAAACAAACGCTACACAGAGTGTGGACTCAATTGACCTTGTCTTTTGGTTGAAAGCGGAAGTTAAGTAGTAACCTTAGCATTTATTTCCTGTGTAACAAATGTACCTTCCGGGAAAATTCAAAAGCTATCAACAATCTTTTCATCGATTTAATTAAACACTGACCCAATTGATAGCCGAACACCTCGGTATTTGTTCGTACAAACACTAAATTCTAGTTGTTGTTTTTTTAGTTTTTCTTCTTCTCAGTGGGCTTTGTCCACAAAAAAACGCATAGTTGCGAGGCCTATATCAACTTGAAACTTTACATGAAGGTAGATTGCAACTAGCAGATGATACAGAAGTTGTGGCGTCATGATGACGTCATCGGGTGTCAAATTACAAGCAATTTAAGTTCAAAAAGTAACGTCACGCCAATGCCTGTATATCTCTGAATATTATAGCTACAATAGTTATATTTAGTCATATGATAGACCAAGACATGGGCAACATTTGAAAAGTTGACGCAAAATTCACATGACCTTTACTTCCGGTCGTACCGGAAGGTCAAAGTTTCCCTTTGTGTAATTCTTAAAAAAAAAACTTTCCTTGTAAAACAATAATTTCTGTATATCAGATCAACTTCTAATTAAGACCATGTTAGGATCGTAATACAACCTCCATCAGGTAGTTGTGATGTCATGATGACGTCATCAGGTGTCAAAATACAGTAAATCAAAGTTTAATACTTCAAAAAATCATAACTCGAGAAGTACTTTAACTATTAATTCAATCTATACATCATCGGAGAGGTCTTGAAAAATGTAGCAATTACTACACAACATGTTACACTATTTGACCTTGACTTCCTGTTCAAACCGGAAGTTGAAAATTTCAAATTTTTACTTTAAGAAATATTCATACTTTTTTACACATACACTACTCATAAATGTTACACCATGTTGTAGGTCTTTAAGTGGTCTCAAACTTTGCCACAGAGATGTTACCTATTTGACCTTCACTTCCGGTTGAAATCTGGTATGCATTGACCCGCTGTTAAACCGAGGGAAAATAACTGCACTGAAAACACACACAATGCATGATCTGTACCGGTTGCATTGTGAGCCGCTTTCCTCTATTGACCACAAGGATCAACGTCCAAACATGCTTGTACTCTAGTCTCTGTTCAAGGTTCACGCAACCTGATTTTGGCAATAGCTTTGTTAGTCTCTAAAACAGCCGTCCATGCAAACCTCGCTAACAATCAAATGCCAGGCTTCTTCTCCCCGCGATTGTCCGGTAACAAAGACACACTTCCCAAGCTTACATAAACTTGAAACTTCACACTATGGCTAGATGTTCATTAGTAGATGAAACCAATGCAGTGTCGTCATGATGACCTTATCAGGTGTCAAGTTACAATGTTTTTAATCATTAAAAATTTTAATCACTGAAAATCCATATCAAATCAATATGAGGAGACCGTTGGTTGCTTTTTGCAGAAATATATAGAGGTAATATAAGTCTTAATTTTTTTATGTATGCGTGACATATGACTTGACCTCTACTTCCGGTCGAAACCGGAAATGCCTTGCAATTTAAAACTGGCACATTTTTGAAGCAAGGGTCTGGTTTAAAAAAAATAAGACAATTGACGTCATAAAAGTTTAGAGCGCCCTCTAGCGGCAGGTTAAAAACAGTTCAAAATACACTTTTACTAGATGTCTGTGGCGAAGTTTATGATTATTGTTTCAAAATTGGTATACATAATAACCTTTATGCAGACAACATATGTGTGAAGTTTTAGATTGATGACGTCATCATGTGTCACGTGGTATTGCCTTAAAGATTTACTTTTGAAGCCGTGTATCTACAAAACCGCAAGTTTGACTGAGTTAAAACTTAGCATGTTGATGGACAATGATATTGACCACGTAAATCTAAAGAAACAACATGATGACGTTATTCCTTTTTTTTGTTACAAATATTTGAAATTTTGACCAATTATTACGGGTATTTATTGACCCGCTGTCAAACCGCTGGAAAATAACTGCGCTGAAAACACATACAATGCGTGATCTATACCAGTTGCATTGTGAGCGGCTTTTAGCTCTATTGTCCACAAGGCTCAAACTCCAAACATGCTTGTACTCTAGTCTCTGTTCAAGGTTCACGCAACCTGATTTTGGCAATAGCTTTGTTAGTCTCTAAAACAGCCGTCCATGCTTCCATGGACCGAACACCATGTTTTTGTTTCAACCAAAATTTAAGTCTAGTTATTATTCTTATTGCCCCACATACATGTATGTTCCATTTTCAATCAAATCAATAACTGAATAGTAAGAATTTCTTGTGAACCTGTTGTGGGCCCTTTGATGAATGCAGTGTAGCCATAACAAATGTTAGGCATCCATAACATGAATGAAGGGTCATATTTACATTTGTATGGAAAATTTGAAAAAAATACACACAAACGTTTTTTATACTGTAAATCAATCAATGGTCTCCAAGTACCCTGGAAAAGATCCACTGTGGTAGGTGATGGAATCATCTGTTTTGGTTTATGGAAGGAGCATTCTCACTCTAAAGTCTAGACATACATTGAAGTTTGTCCATCCACAAATTTGTTTTTATTTTTGCTTGGGTGGCTATAATTTTCAGACCTTTCTCCCAATGCAAATATATCTTTAACGTCACAAGTTTTTTTTTCCGTCTTTTTTTTTTTTTAAATTGGAACAATTTGGAAAGTTAGACATGTACCTAGCAATAAAACATAGGCCTATTGATAAAATTTTCCAAATCGAAAATTGTCAAAATTACCATTTAATGAATGAGGGGTATGTTCCCAAGTTTTTAATTAATTTGATTTTAAATAAATACATAAATACCTTGGTATTTTTTTTGTTAACTGACACAGTTTTAGTTGCTCCTTCAACATAAGTCCAGTAAACCAGTTCACTATGATGCCCTTGCTGTATTACAATACATTGACTTATAGGGTCAGAGCAAAAGTACTTGCGGACTGTTTTCTATCTTGTCAGAGCTGTCAACTCTCCTGATTCTGGAATCTCTCCATGTTCAGTGATGAACAAATTAAAAAATCTCGCTAATTGTGGAAACGTTTTCCCTATAATGTTGAATGCTACTCTAGTTATCTACCTGATTGTTTAATACAAAATCTCCCTGATTGCAAGATGGAAGATGCAAATGTTGGCAGCACTGTCTTGTAAACACATGTTTGATTTTTCAAGCCCTCCTAATTTACCTCAATGAAGACATTTGTACTAAAAGTTTTTCGTTTTTGCTTTTCTTCCATAGCCCCCTATACCCTGAGTGCACTTGATACAACCAGCCAGAATCGTGTGATGTTTGCTTATCGTTGTCTCTGGTTACATTCACCAAGAGTTGAATTTCATCTTACAAGTACTTAGTAAGTCAATCCAACAACTATTCAATTCGGTAAAGCAGTGCTTGAGAAAGTTTATGTGTACATCCAGGACAAAGCTAGATATCTAGGTGTTACTTATATTGTATGGTTAGGTGGGCTACATGGTTGGTAATGATCAAAAAGGTTTAAAATAGTTTTAAATTCAAAAGCTTACTTCTAGCATGTTGCTCCAGGACCAATATGTCTGATTGAATACCATTAAAAAAATCATTGTCTCCCGCCATTCAATTTCTTACTCTGATGTTGTGACATTTGAGGGAAATAATGAAATTTTACAAGATTCTTAACTACAAGTATGTAAATCTACATCATTTCGTCAGCTCATAACTATATGGTTGTTGGTGCATTTTGTATTGACTTCATAAAATGGCTTTTGCTTTTGCATATTTTGGAGCTCCTTGATCAAGAGTGGTTTCCAAAGTAATTGTTTTGCAAAAAAGTAACATTCATTTTCTAAGAATAACCTTCATTTGCAAATGTAGATGAAATTTTCAGTTGTTGCCCTTTTTCAATCATTTTGGATATGAAATTGTGTTTAATGACAGTTAAGCACCTTGGGCTGACTCATCCAGGGGTGGTCAATACTGCACTATACAATACATCTACTCTGATTTTTGTTGTAAAACACATTTAACAACTTTGAAAATGTCACCTTTTTTCATACATGGCACTGACTGAATGTGGGAACCTAGGATGGAGTCCTGCTCATCTACACATGCCTTTTCACGACAGACCCTGCAACCACATGGACTCCTGTGTTAAGTAGCTTCTGACTAGTCGGCTTGGACCATCAATGTAGGCAAGGTAAGGTTATTTCTGTACTTCAACATTCTTTTCTGAAGCACCAAACTTATTTTGACATATCTCTTAACTGTTTTTAGTCACCATTGATTCATGACTTTTCACCACTCTACACGGTATTAACAAGCTCACTTCCCATCATGCCTTCATGTTTCATCTTCATGTCACATTTTAATCTTTTATCACTTACAACATCACCATCTTTCATCAGTCACTTAGCATCATCATCTTTCATCAAGCACAGGGTCACATAACAACCACTTCACACCATTTGCATGCACCTCAAATAATCCCAAACTATATGGAATTCTGTTTCGAATTGCAATTTCTGATTGTATTTGTTTGTCTTTTATTTACTGCAATGGTGAAATGCTGCACCATCTGCCTATGAGCGAGTAAAAGTATTCCTTGAAAATACAGAGAGTCCATGCACCATGAGGACATCAATGGAGGTGTGTCATGCTCTGAGGAGAATGAGGTCTACTCATTTTAAAGTTATGGAATAGAACCTGAAGGTAAGTTTTTCTTCAGTTTGCTTCATTTGATAATCATGCCGGACCGTAATTTGTTAAGATTTTTCCTTAAATGAAGATTTTCCATTTATCTTTGTTAACGAAGGGCTCCAAAACTAATTTTTGTTCCTCCTTTATGTTTCTTGTTTATCTCTGTTGTTAAGTTTGAGGCACTGTGTTCTTTGTAGAGCACCATATAAATGTCCCATAGACAGTCCCTTATTAAAAATTGGGAAAAGAAGTTACAAGTCTCAACCTCATGTTAAAGTATTGTAAAATGCCACCGTGCCTTCCAGTATAATTTTTTAAGTGTCAAAACCTAAATATTGTCGATGATGCCCCATTTCAAATATATATGATCTGTACATTTTTGTCCAGAGGCTTTTCTTTCCTGAATTCTGATGATATTCAATTGGAAATGGCATTGAATTTGAGCTTATAATGGCTGATGCAAAAATTCCTCTTTGGAATGTACAGACCCGTTTGTTTTTGCTGTCTGATGACGTCATGTTTCTTATTTCTCTCTGAAATGGTGTCAAATAAAATGATAAGTAACACAATTTTACCGTGAAGTAGCTAGAGACTTGTAACTTTTTCCCCACTGTCATGAGTATTCTATCTATTGGGAAATGAGTGCTTCACAAAACTGAGTTTCACTTTGGAGCCCCTCTTTAACGGTCAGATTTCCAAGAGAGACTTTGCTACTATTATGACATCGTCTCAAAGTTTCAATTTGAAGTGATGTCAAGAATCTATGTATGATCTTGTAAAATCTCATTCCTGTATACTCATTGAACATCATTTCCTGACTGAAAAATGTGGCCACTATTCTCCAGGATTTGGTATTTTCATACAACAACAATCTGGTACATAAATGTACAGAGTATAACCATGCAAAAGTTATATCTATATTTGTACAGTTACACTATTCTCATCAAACACTTGTAAGTGTTGACTTGATACACTTGTATTACAGGAGTCTATGTTTGTGCTGGTAACATGCTGTATTATCTGCCTATGAGTAGGGCCAAGATGACAACAGATGGGTGCCTGGATCCATAGAGAAATTTTCCTCTCTCATGGCGGATTACAAGATGTGTTGCAGTCTGATGGATGATACAACCAATGTAGCTGGTAATTGTGAAGATTAAGTGAACATACTGTTTAGAACCATGAGGTTTGATCCGCTATATCGTCTCCACGAACCTCGTAGAGTTTATACATGTACAAAATCCTTTGTAACAAATATAGCGGTAGAGTTGCATGATTTGTGTACAAAACCAACCTGTGCCTAACGTTGCTGTGCGCGGAGTACCAGTTTGTTTGTTAGACTTTTTGCAAGCGCAGCAAACAGTCGTAGGAAACACATTTGACAAGCTGGTACTCCGCACGCAGCAACGCTGGTCCCGGGTTGGTTTTGTACACAAATCATGCAACTCGTAACTCTACAAGGTTCGTGGAGACGATAGCGGATCAAACCTCATAGTTATAGGAGTAAAGTAAACAAATCAATTTTGTGAATTAAGCCTTAAGTCCTCAGCCTGTTACTCCTTAAACCGCCTGAGAAGTTTGCAAGTTATATCTTGAGTTTTAAACATACGATTGTAACGCACCAAACAGCCGTAGATAGAACATGATCTCAATATTTTGATGGTTTGAAAATAACACGTTTCCCCTAAGAAAACAAGTTGTTTTTGACCTCCAAAGGTGTTGGAAGTCCCATACCCAACAACGCACATACGAACCCCCATGCAACACACAATGAGTAGTTGTTCTGTGTGTGTATAGACTGTATATGAGGTACTTGTATTTCATTCCCAATGTACACAGTAATGGTGACCGTACTTGCTTTCACGTAGCCTTGATATCAAGGCTGTGTAGATAAGTACTCCGCCTAAAACCATAGAGCAAGGATACTAAAACCTCAGCCGCCGAATGCGATACAACCCCAGTCCCCCGACTGACTCTAAAAAAATAGCACACCGCACTCTCACCATGCACACACACACACAGCACCTGTACACAGCCCCACACACACACCGCTATTGTCCACACACCGCTATTGTCCACACACCGCTATTGTCCACACACCGCTATCGCCCACAATCCTAGCCCGTGAGCCGTCAGGCTCACAGCCTTGACGATCTTGTACACTTCCGGTTCTTATGTGTTTCATTGTTTTTCTTCGCAAATCCGTGGAAAATGGGGGGGTGAGTGGATATGCAAATACCATAACCGCAAGACCCGGAAGTGTACAAGATCGTCAAGGCTGTGAGCCTGATGGCTCACGGGCTAACGAGCGTTTGTGTGCTTCCTTGGGTGTGAGAGCGTGCGGAACAGGAGTTGCATTGCATTCAAGCATCGCATTCGTGCGGCTGTGGTTATTCACATTTTTAGCTTTATAGTACATGTAAGCAAACTATTACACAGCCTTGCAATCAAGGCTAATTACAAGCATGAAACGTGTTACTTCCCAGTAAATGTGATGCGATCAAGCCAAATGAGTCGTTTGTCGGTAAATGCATTATTGAATAACAGGCAAAAATAGGTCGACTGGGGTCTACATTTCTATACAGCTCTTGGTGTTTCGACTTCCATAACTTTTGAACCAAAGGTGGTATCAACACGGGGTGTTCATATCCTTAAAAGCAGAGATTGTCCTTCTTTCAAATAGATAAAAAAACCAAAAATTTACAAGGGTCGACAAAAGACTCATTTAGCTTGATCGCATCACAAAATAAATATGAAACAATTTAAGGTTATTATATTTGTAATGAAGTAAACTCATTACAAATATGAAGACTTCAAACTTGTAGGTAGTTTACTTGAGTGCTGGTTATTACTTACATGTAGTTCAATTTTATTTGTTACTTAATTCGAATCATAATTTAAATATGTGCGGTAAATTTTAATGTCTTTTGTGGCATGCTGTCATTTAATTCTTCTAAATTGTATAATTGTTTACAAGTCTCTGTTTTGCGGTAGTGTAATAATTTTGTGTGTCACACATTGGGAATAGTAACTCTTTCAAAATGTATTATGATGAACATGCAACAGTTTTAAGTTCATTTGTAACAAAAAGACAGTTTTGAAAGTGTTTGGGTACTCAGTTACAGGCTGGGTTATTTAATTACTGTATCTGATTTTGAATTTTTGTTTAACTGGTATACAACAATCATACAGCAGTTTTGTATAACATGATTGCGTACTCGTTAAAAAGTTTTTAAAAATATATAATTACAATACATGTACCTGGTTTTGAATTATATTTAATGATGTATGTTAAACATTTTGTGTGGCACACTGGATCAGTAACTCTTATCATTGATTACAATTATCTGTTAAGGGGTGGGTGATGACAACCTTCACGTGGTCCACCCTGTTCTCGAGTAATGTCATCAAACTAATGTATGTATAGCAACATGCTACTGTCATAGTGGTCTGTTTAATTGTCTTAGGGTTATCTTTTTAGTATATGTATTTCATTGCTATCAATGCTCATAATCTATAGTATCAATCACTATATTTTTTAATTTTTAAGGTGTTTCTTTGGCACCGCATATACAATAAGGTGTTCAATAAATGTTCAATTTCTTTTGCCAGCTGCTTGAACATTATCGTTGTATGGCTTATAGTGTGAAATAAATACAGATTGCAGAAGGTTGATCATGTGAAACAAGAAATTGTGCTGTAGAATGTACATTGTCATGTAGAATTACCCCCTTATATATGGCTGCCAATTCCCCGTATTTTACAAAAATCCTCATAAATATATCTTGACCTCTGACCTTGACATCTGACCTGACCTTTGTCCTGACCTCTGACCTGACATTTTGACCCCTCAAAAACGTTTATCTTACGTTTTGTACGTATAGCCATGGAGGAAGAAATATAGCTAATTCTGTACCATGGACTCAAAAGAACAACTAATACAATTGGTTTATGATTTTATGTATATCTTTATTGTATTACTTTTATTACGCAAACGCAACACAAAAAAATGTACTTTACAGGCCGTAGGAAGCTCAAAAACATTGGTCAGGCGCCCATTTGAGAAGGGGAGTTAGGGATAAATGCGAGCGAAGCCATTACGGCGTGGGGTCCAGGGCACGCTTAAGGGCCCCAGTAAAAATTTTATTCAAGATGTTCTGTGGGTCAATATGACGTAATTCCTGGCCTCATTTCCCTCACTTTTTGAGCAAATTGTAAAAATCATTTTCATTGGTTTACTCTCTAATAATGTTTCTATACTCATATTTCCATCAAAAAATAGGGAGGGGGAAGGTGCTGTATGTATGTATATGCTCTGTGGTGCAATATGACGCAATTCCTGGCAATTCCCTCACCTTTTGAGCAAATCTAAAGTTAGTTTTTATTGGTTTACTCTGTATTAATAGTTCTAATTAATCTGGATGATCAAATGTCATTTACAAAGCTCATTCAATGATTTTCTATATGAAAAATGAGTTCAGTGAATAATGGAAAGTGTTACAGAAAGTGATTTAATTAATTGTATTCTTCCTTGAATTCATTGGAGAAAACAAAGTGCACAAAATAATTTTTCTTTTTTTCACTTGATTCAAATTTGATATCGGGCCGACGAAAAAATAATTAATTAAAATAAAAAATAAATAAATGTAAAATATTGGTAGGGCCATGGCCATACCGGCCCTACCGCTTCCTACGGCCATGAACTTTATTAGTATTACAACTGTTTGAAAACAAGTTTGAAACGCAAGAATGGAAGTGATAATATAGACGTTTCTATTGCAACGTCACAGCCCGAGTTTTTGCCAACCGAGGTCGGAAAACTATGGAAAGCCATAAATGCGCAACAAAAACAGATCGCCACAGTTTTTAACAATGTTACACAAATATTCAAAAATAGTGTTGAACTTTTTGGAAACAAAGCAACCAATCATGAGAGGTACTTTACTTAGTTGAAAGTTTGCAGAAAATGTTAAAATTTTGTTGAAACATCTATTAACACGATTGAGTGTTTTGCTAACATTCGGCCTTCCATGCCAACCAGCGCGGTTTGTTTATCAACAATGGAAAGGTCTAAAGCCCCAACGATCTTTGACAACTTGCTCATTGAGAAGTCGTACATATGTTGTCATAATTACGTTAAAAGGGTGCTTTTCAGTGTTACTGTACAACGGGATCGAGCACCAATAGAAACGTTTGGGTTCGAAAACTATGTTTTGTCGGGCTCCCTCAACAACTTTAGAACAACGATACAATCAATTGCTACGATTGATTTGGTACCAGACTGATTTTCTCGAGGAGGCGCCACTGATCTCTAGATCAGTGGGAGGCGCCAGCGATTTTTTTTCTGCAGCACACGGCTATGGAGTTAGACTTGACCCAAGTCGAACTTTCGTCGAGTCCTTGGATTTCTGATTAATCCACTGCATCCATCAGACCCAGCTTTATTTCACCTCTTTTTGTTGCGCGCCATCACTCGAAAGAAAAGTGCCAATCAACTCTGCTCTCGAAAGTCCGACTTCATGAATCCGCCCGGAGGCACCCCCCGCGTGATATGTAGTTATTCACACAATGCATATGCAACAGTTTAAAATATGCAACCTGCTGACCAATGAAATCAGTTCATTTTTTTAAGACTCGTTCATTTTTAAACTAGGGGCTCACAAATTTTACTCCACAAAGTTTCATACAGCTTGTGACTGTAAATAATCCTTATTTATTTAACATCTTGTAATTAAGCTGTTATATAATACGTACAAATTTGATTGAAACATTACACATATTAATTAAGGTGTCAAATGGACTCTTAAAGAATTCATGGATGACCCCAAAATAGAATGGTCAAGTCATAAAGTACATGGGACGGCCGGATACATGGTAATATGTAGGACTGTGTATGTGTACACACACATGTACTGTACATGTATAATGTCTATCGTCGTTGCGTTAGATTCTTTGCATATTGATTTTGCATGCTGATTCGCTGAATACTGCAACCTCATTGGCTGCTACCCAAATGGGTAGATGAGCTCATAGGCCGTGCACAAACCTGTGGCGGATTCGCCAAGTCGGGTTTCGCGATCCAACTGCCTAGATTGGCAACGAGTTGGCACTAGAGGGCGCACATTAAAAAAGCTCATCATAGCTAGCTAGAATGTACCGTTGACTCGGTAGCACGAAACCCGACTTGAACCAAGTCTACTATGGAGTCAACAGTTAAGGGATAGGCTGTTCTTCCCCATCTTAACTGTTGACTCCGTAGCCGACGTGTGCTACAGAACATAAATTTGCGAGGCGTCAAGGGTGCAAATAATCATGGAGGAAGGAAAGATCGTTGAATTCTAAAAGTTCACTCTCACCATGCTCTCACCAATAACGTGTGATGTTTTTAAAACAAATTCCAGCAGTCCCACTATCTACAAGAAGTACATTGTCATTCCTTCGGTAAGTTTCATGATCTAGTTCTTCTAAATATCATTATTGGTCGAAAAAATAGGTTTGCAATGGTGCTACAGGCCTAGGTAGGTAGGTAGGGCCAATGATACGGAGTGGATTGGCCCTATTCTTCATAATCATAGGGTTAGGGTGATAAATAAACACAAGGAGGGAAGTGGTAAATAAACACTTACCCTGAGTGTGGTCTGTAAACTACGGTAGGACTATAGTCACTAGGGTAGGGGTTATAGTAAGGTAGGTTACTGGGGCGCTGTACTCCTTTTTCGAAAATTTTGACGTTTAACCCCTCAACCTTGAAACCACACGGTTGAGGCAGGGCACCCGGTAAAATGAAGATTGATGTAGTTACGTACAATAAGTGGGTTCCTGGGGCGCTAGTACGACTGATAAACGTCAAAATTTTCGAAAAAGGAGTACAGCACCCCAGTAACTGGGTCTAGGGTTATAGGTAGGAGGCAGACACAGGGCTAGCCTAAACATCTGTTGTCAAACTTTTATGCTCGTGAGTAATGCCAGGGCCGAATTTCAAAGTGCTGCTTAATGGCCGATTCATGTGCTTACGGACACTGCTATAACCATAAGCACACGAAAAGGCATGCTAACCTTCCGGTGCTCAGCTTACTGCCCGAAAATGAATGACGTAACAATGCAAATACATGGTGTATGCGCAACACATTTTATCATTCAGTGATCAAAGGCCTTATTCTTAGCTTCAGTGGTTGTTATATTGTGTTTTTTTCTTACCTAGTTAAAGATGCATGATTTCTGTTGTGGTTACACTCAGTGACCCAGTGTGTATTACTTTTGTGAAACAGCTTTGGTTCATGTGTTCAGTGCAATAACACATTTAATTCAGCTCAGAAGAATTCTGCACTCGGCAGCCACTACCAGAAACACTGAGGCAAACCCCTTAAGACCCACGGCTTTACATCCCATTTGATGGCAGAAAATCTCGCACAAAATAAATATACCCCCATTGTTACAAACAACGTTGGTAATTTCCTTTGTTTGGCCACTTTATCCTTCACAATGCAAATCATGAAAATAGAAAACCCAAATCAACTCTTATTTTGGCATTTAAACATATATCAGTGAAAGTACATTCATAATTTCCAAGCATATAGTAAATTTAACAACTTTACATAGTGAAAAATGTTCGTACTGATTGGGTTGGGTACCTTGATGAGGTAGTTGGAGATGGATGGGGAATTTCTGAGGGTTGCTCTTACTTGTGGTTGCTTCTTATTGTGGGAAGAACTGGATGGAGGTGGTGGTCGAGGTCATTTGACCCTGCCGGAAACTATCCACAGTCGTGGTAACTCTGATTCCTTCCAGAGGCAGGGGTGAGGCTTGGTCGAAAAGGGTGATGTTGGGCCCTCTGACGAGGTTGTCGCAGAGGATGACGCTGAGTTCTCAGTCGATGTCGACCAGCAGGGGGATGGTGGTACACCCTGTCCCTTCAGGGACTTGAAACGGAGCATTCATGTTTTACCTCCCCCATTCCGTTGGGGAGGGGTGTTTTCCAGTGCTTGGGAACTTACCATCTGAAATATTTGTTGAGAAATTCCTCAAGTTAAACCAATTTCTCAACACATCATGTGAAAAAGATAAATTCAATACAGGGGAAACTGTTCCTACATGTAGCATATCAAAAAATGTTATTTGTCTCAATAAGAACATCTCAGTAAGGGTCCTAAAAAACTCACAGTCAACACGAACGGTACCGTCAACATGCCGTCAACACCTCCAATATAAATTTAAAATCGACAAAAGAGGCATAGAACTTTCAAGTATGGGCTAAAGGAGAATATACAATGGTTTGAGGTTACATGGCTCAGTGGTAGTTTGTTCTGTTTGGCTCTTTTGATAGCCAATTGGAGGAAGGTTTCAACTGGCATCCAATCAGCATCTTTTCCTATGTTTTCTGTTCTTGAGGGAAAAATTGTCTCACTTTTTCACAGCTATTCAGGGAGGTCACATCTATGTGAGCTCCATCATAATTTTATCATTATTTTAATCAGTTCACACACAGTTTGTCACTTTGTCACAGCTATTCAGGGAGGTCACATCTATGTGAGTTCCATCATAATTTTATCATTATTTCAATCAGTTCACACACAGTTTGTTTTGATCAGTTCACACATTGTAAGTTTGGAGCTAGCAGCCTTGTGTGTGTGAGGCCCAGTTGTGTTTTATTTTTGTTATAACACACAGCTCAAGTGGAGCTCTCTCATTTAGTGTTTGGATTTATCTGTGTGCCTGTGAATTCAGGGTGTTTTCATCAGTAACACCAGCTCAGTTTTATTTGGAGCATTTTGGGGCCTCCAGATTGAGAGCCTAGACTAGTAGTATTAGAACTACTACTACTACTCCTACAGCAGTACTCTACTCGACCATTTTACAGCATCTTTATACTGTCGGAGAACTGGTCTTAAGCTTCGATCCTAACGTTATTTTGGAACTTGAACTGTCGGTGTCATCACTCTGCAAGTGCAAGTTCACCTGTAAAAAGGGCTGTCCATCGGACTAACTAATTGTATTAGTAGCTATTTGGTTGTTGATCGTACTTTAGCAACAGTTAAACCTTTTAGTTGATATTTGGTTTGCTATGCCTCGACCAAAACGACAGGTGAAGCGGCCAGCTCGGCTGTTGGATGCTGGGAGGATGCTGGAGCAACCTGCAGCTAAAACGACGAGGAGGCATCCAGATCAAGGAATGGCAGCCATGGCAGCCATGGCAGCTGCTATTACTAGTAGTGGGCCTACTACTAGTAAAACTGGCACTGCTACCAGTGTTTCGGGTAACGTAGAAAGTAGACCTTCCTCAAGTAGTAATAATAGTGGTATTAATGCTAGAAGTGGTGGTTTACAAAATGAAGCGGTTAATGTTCATTTGGGGTCGGCCAGTGAGGTTGTTAACAGTACTCATGTTCAACCTTGTGTATCATTTAATTCTCTGCCAAATCAGCTGCAACCAATTCCTAGGGTGAGTGATTTTACTCCCCTGGGTTTACATGTTCCATGTCACTCAAGGAAAAAATTTGGAATGGGGCATATGTTGATCTGTCTTTGCTGATGCAAGAAAGTGCATCTACAATACTTGCTAGGACAGAGTCATCTTCTGAATTTTCACTAGCACTAGAGGGTTCAAGAATGGTAGTGCGTCCTGCAGCTGGACAGCATAAGAAAGTTGATTCCATTGATAAATAGTCGTCTGCCTTTCACATTTACATGGCCATTTATTCGGTGAAACACCCCGCGTGGTTTCCAGAATTGCTAAAGTATGCTGAAACAGTGCGTTTGGCAGCAGCTCAGTTCCCAGGACTGGCATGGGCTGGCGCAGTTATGACGAACAATTCCGTTTATTGCAAGAGGCAAATCCTTCACGTAGTTGGGGGGCCATTGATACAGAACTGTGGATCAAGGTAGCAGCTGCACTAGATTTGGTTCAAGTCGGGTTTCGTGCTACCGAGTCAACGGTACATTCTAGCTAGCTATGATGAGCTTTTTTAATGTGCGCCCTCTAGTGCCAACTCGTTGCCAATCTAGGCAGTTGGATCGCGAAACCCGACTTGGCGAATCCGCCACAGGTTTGTGCACGGCCTATGAGCTCATCTACCCATTTGGGTAGCAGCCAATGAGGTTGCAGCATTCAGCGAATCAGCATGCAAAATCAATATGCAAAGAAATCTAACGCAACGACGGTACACATTATACATGTACAGTACATGTGTGTGTACACATACACAGTCCTACATATTACCATGTATCCGGCCGTCCCATGTACTTTATGACTTGACAATTCTATTTTGGGGTCATCCATGAATTCTTTAAGAGTCCATTTGACACCTTAATTAATATGTGTAATGTTTCAATCAAATTTGTATGTATTATATAACAGCTTAATTACAAGATGTTAAATAAATAAGGATTATTTACAGTCACAAGCTGTATGAAACTTTGTGGAGTAAAATTTGTGAGCCCCTAGTTTAAAAATGAACAAGTCTTAAAAAAATGAACTGATTTCATTGGTCAGCAGGTTGCATATTTTAAACTGTTGCATATGCATTGTGTGAATAACTACATATCACGCGGGGGGTGCCTCCGGGCGGATTCATCAAGTCGGACTTTCGAGAGCAGAGTTGATTGGCACTTTTCTTTCGAGTGATGGCGCGCAACAAAAAGAGGTGAAATAAAGCTGGGTCTGATGGATGCAGTGGATTAATCAGAAATCCAAGGACTCGACGAAAGTTCGACTTGGGTCAAGTCTACAGCTGCACCTGTGTTGTCACATGCCCCACCATCCGTTAGCAATTCAGCCAATTGGTTTTTTAAAAGCCAAAAGGTGGGCTTCTGTTTTGGTTTCAACAAGGCCTTTTAAGGCATGTAGATTCATGCATAAATGCAGCAAGTGTTTTGCTTTTGGTCACGGTGCTATGTTGTGTAGAAATGGGAATAAGACAGGGGGGCAACCATGGCTCATAAACCTATGCGGAGAGCTGGCAAAAATGAGGGTTCCAAGGCCTTTGGTAAACGCCCCTCAGCCTTGAATGCTTTGTCACAACATGCCTCAAGTTCAGCTTCAAATGCTCAGCACAGTTTTCGTGCTTCTGACGCCCGTTAACACTAAATTGCTAAGTAAATGGCTAAGCAATTACCCCAACCAAAAAGATGCTGTGATTTTGAGTAGTGGATATTCCAGGGGTTTTTCGCTTGGTTATGAAGGTTCTCGTGTTAGCCGAGATGCAGGTTGCCTAGCTTCAGCAGTTCAGATGACTAATGTGGTTGAGGATAAATTAGCTACACTGTAAGGAAAAAGAATTAGGGCGGATTGCAGGCCCTTTTGTAGAACGTCCTTTTCGTAAATTGCAATGTTCATCCATTGGTTTAGTGCCCAAGCAGGTGCCTGGTTCTTATAGGTTAATTCATCACTTGTCTTTCCCGAAAGGTAACGCAATTAATGATCATATTGACAAGGAAAAATGTAAGGTGCATTATGCATCTTTTGATCAAGCAGTCAACTTAGCTATGGGTTCTGGGCAGAATGCTTGGTTAGCAAAATCAGACATAAAATCAGCATTTCGGCTGCTACCAGTAGCACCCGCTGACTATGAATTGTTGGGCTTTAGTTTTGAAGGCAATTTCTATTTTGACAAGTGTTTACCTATGGGCTGCTCAATGTCATGTGCTTTATTTGAGAAGTTTAGTAAGTTCTTAGAATTTATGAGGGCGCTGTTGTCCAGCTGCCACACCTTTTAAAATGGCTCTGTGAATTTTGTTCAAAATCCATTTTTATCTCTTCTGTTTTAAGCCATCCAATGTTAATCTTTTTACCAGTTGGTATCTGTTTTGATGTTATTCCTTTGGAGCGTGTATTTTTTTGGATTTTGATGTGCTACCGTGGATTTCAATCATTTTATGGATTTATGATGACACTCCATTGCTGCAGCCTCCATCGTGGATATTGACTGAGGTGCTATCATAAGCAGTACCGTTTTGAGATTTTCTCTCTTTGACCGTGCATTTGTGCATTTGTTTGGGTATGTGTCTTTACTTTGATCTCGATACCATGTATGATTGACTGTTGGATTGCTGTTTGTGGATTAACCACCTCGATCCTGCTGATATAAATTGAACTGCACCACAATTCAAAATGGCTGCTCTACGAATTCTTACTGGTCTACTGGTGTTCTCATCATGTCACCATTTGATACAGGCAAGGAATTACACATTACAGACTGGTATTGGATGTAATGATGTGCTCTCAAAACATTTTGTTAATCCATGTGGCATGTTTCAGACTTGCTCAATAACAGTGAATTTGTGTCCTACTGGATTCCACTCAACAAAACTTGCATTGACAAAATGGTCGAAACATGGGCAGACCTGTTTTTTAATCCCTGGACACGACCCGCCTCTGGACATAACTGTATCTATGGATGTCTCTTTAAACCCTGGTCCAGTTAGCAACATTATCTACCCGGATGGAAATGGTGAAATGAACAACCTACATACGAGCGAGTCAATCAAATATTCTCGTCATCAACTTTTTACAATTCGCAGATCTGCTCGAAGTGTGATTCAACATGAGAAACTTAATATACTTAAATTGAATGGAATTCTTCAATTTAGGGGCAAAAGAGCAGGCCGCCGCAATATATCGTTAAATGCAACAAATTCCGTGAATAACTCTCACAACAGAATTCCTGTTGTGCAACCTCGCCAACGATTTAAAACTTTAAGTCTCCGTCAAATCGATCAGTCAGCCCTGATCAACATCCGGAAACTCCATTTACAGCCATGTCTGCCGTCTGTTGTGCTATCTAATGTACGAACTACCCTCCCAAACCCAATCAACAACCAGTCCGACTCTCGATTGAATCTGGATGAGGCAACTGACTGCTTTGAAACCATATCCAATCTGAAGGGCCTAAGGATTGCACATCTTAACATCGTGTCACTTCTGGCTAAGGAGAACTGCAAAATCGAGATGCTAAGAATGGCATTGGCTGACAAACCTATAGAAATTTTGTGTTTAAATGAAACAAGACTCTCAAATAAAATTAGTTCTGATGAAATTGCCATAGATGGGTATACAGTGTACAGACATGATAGAAATCGTAAAGGAGGTGGTGTGGCCATATATGTATCTAAAGATCTTGAAAGTACCCACAAGTGTGATTATGAAAGTAGTGATGTTGAAAGTGTATGGACTGAAGTTAATCTGCCAAATACAAAACCAATTGTTGTTGGGTCTATTTATGACCACCTTCATCTCAAGTAAGTTTTATGGTTACTTTGGAAAGCCACTTATCTCAAGTTGTAAATCTGGCCGGTAACAATGATATGGTCATCACAGGTGACTTCAACTTAGATTTGCTTAAACCCAAGTCAGCCAAAGTCATTACCCAATTATGTCAACGATTTCAATGGCACAATGTTATTGACACACCTACACGTATTACGGAGAATAGCTCCACATGTATTGATTTGATTATGGTATCTAATCAAAGTAAAGTATTCTCATCAGGCAACATCTCAGTCGGGTTTAGTGATCATAATCTTGTGTACATGGCCTTCAAAGCCCGTAAAACTAGAGCTAAACCAAAAACTATTACAACAAGGTCTTTCCGTAAATTTGACGTTGATGTGTTTAACCAAGATCTTAGTAATGTCAATTGGGACATGGTGTGTCAAATGAATGACTCTGATATGGCATGGAGAGCTTTTAAAAACAAGTTTATTGAAATTGCAGATCAACATGCACCACAGGTAGAAATTCGTATTAAGGGTAATCCACCTCCATGGTTTAACCAGGAAATGTTGTCGTTATCTAATGATCGTGACTTTTATAAACGTGTTGCTCAGAGGAGTGGTCAATCTAGAGATTGGGATATATACCGTATCAAAAGGAACCATACCACTAATGCGATCAAACAAGCTAAGAAGTCATATTATTTTGATACTATTGAGCATAATAAGAATGATGGTAAAAAGTTGTGGAAAACAATTAAATCTATTCTTCCAACAAAGGTCCGGGAGTGTGTTAAGACAGTTGTAGTAAATGGTATTGATATAAAAGAGCCCAAAGAAGTTGCCAATGCTTTCAACAACTTTTTTACAGAAATCGGAAATAAGTTGGCTCAAACTTTTACCAATGATAACAATGAGAGTGTGTGCACAACTTTGAATTGTACAAATGAAAGTCTAAATTTCAGTGAAATTGATGAGGAATATGTTATTAAACAGCTTTCTACCCTTCAATTGGGAAAGGCTACAGGTATTGACGGCATTAGTGCTAGATTATTGAGAGCTGGGGCCTATCAGATCGTAACACCCCTTACACATGTGCTTAATCTTACTCTCCGCACTACTGTTATCCCACTTGAATGGAAGAAGGCTGTTGTCTCACCTATTTTTAAAGATGGTATGAAAACAAACTGCGGCAATTATAGACCTATATCCGTCTTACCAGAGATCTCTAAAATCCTTGAAAGAGCCATCCACACCCAGGTCTATGAGCATTTGCAAAGAAATGGGCTTTTATCTACTGCACAATCTGGTTTTAGGCCTCGACACTCAACTCTTACTACAATAACTGATGTCACAGATTATCTTTATAATAATATGGACAAAGGCGAAATAACTGGTGCCGTCTTTTTAGATCTGAAAAAAGCCTTTGATACGGTAAATTACAAGGAACTTCTGCGCAAACTATCCTACTATGGCATTCATGGCAAAGAGCTGGCATGGTTCTCAAACTATCTCACCAATAGAGAGCAAATAACAATTTTTAATGGCACTTGTTCAGATCCCAGACAAGTAACAGTCGGTGTACCCCAGGGCTCAATTTTAGGCCCACTTCTTTTTATTCTTTTTATCAATGACCTGCCAGACAATATTAGCAAGAGTAAGATAGTTTTGTATGCGGATGATACTGCTATAATGTACAGCTCTAAAAACAAATTGGACATCAATCGTGTTTTGAATGAGGAATTGAAAATTGTCTCTGAATGGATGAATAAAAACAAATTAACTCTCAATGCTTCAAAAACCAAAGTCATGACTTTTGGCACATCTCAGAAAATAAAAAATCTTAACAATCTGGTTGTTAAAGTCAATGATGATACACTGGAGACTGTGACCGAGTTTAAATATCTTGGTGTATGGTTTGACCAACATCTCAGATGGGACACGCACATTGACAAAACTGCTGCCAAAATTTCTCAAAGACTTGGAGTGTTGAAACGGTTGAGTTGGTATGTTGACAAATATACACGTAATACATTGTATAATGCTCTAATCTTGCCCCACATTGATTATTGTTGCACAGCCTGGACTCAAGGTGCTGATAAATATGTTAAAAGAATTCAGATCCTACAAAACCGGGCAGCAAGATTAACATTAGGCTACAGGGTTAGAGATGTACATGTGAATGATTTATACACTGAATTAAATTGGATGCAGGTTCGTCAGCGGGCCGAGTACTTTAAAAACATCCTTATGTACAAGTGCGTTCATGGCCTGGCTCCGGAGTATTTGTCGAATGGTATACAATCTCAAATGAACACTCACTCCTATAATACCAGATCCAATACCGGTAACAACATCTCTCATTCTGCAGTACGAACTGAAACTGGCAGACGTTCTTTCAAATTCTCTGGAGCCAGGTCATGGAATGAGCTTCCACCTGCCATTAAAAGCTTGCCAACTATCCTGAGTTTCAAAAAGCATGTCAAGGAACACATTTTAAATTCAAATGATCTGTAATATAAAATAAGGTCTTTTATGGTACATTTGGTGTTAATTTCTATGTATATTTAATTGGATTTAATTTGTTTTTGTTATATATTTGGTGTTATAATTTCGTTTTACTTAATATGTTTATTTTTATAATCTTTGTTTAATAAAATATGTACTGAGGGCCCCCATGGAAAGCAGTGCTGAGCACTGATTGGAGTCTACCCTCATTAAAGATGACATAAATAAATAAGTTCATGGCACAGTCTTCATTAGTGACTCATTATTTAGATGATTTACTATTTATTGGTCCTACAAAGTCTTCATGTTCAGCTTTACTTGGTACCTTTACAGCTCTGTGTGAAGAACTTGGGGTGCCATTAGCACACAAGAAAACGGAAGGGCCATCACAAGTTCTCACTTTTTCTAGGCTTAGATATTGACACTCTGCGTAGAGAAATAAGAGTACCAGTGGTTAAAGTTCAGAAAATTGCTCTTCAAATTCACCAGGCATTGTGTAAAACTAAAATGTCGAAGTTCAGTCCTTGGTGGGCTCATTAAATTTCCTATGTAAAGCAACTGCCCCTGACAGAGCCTTTCTAGGCCGTCTTGTTGCCCTTACCTGTGGGCTTACACGGCCCCACCATAAAGTGCGTATATCACAAGGGGCACGTCTTGATTTGCTCATGTGGTTAGAATTTTTGTCACACTTTAATGGGGTGGCTGCCTTTATTGGCCATGAGTGGGATACAAATGACTCTTTAGAGTTGTTTACTGATGCAGCAGCAAGCATTGGCTTTGGAGCCTACTTTCAAGGAAAATGGGTAAAGGGTAGATGGTCTTTGGATATTATTAGTAGTCCATCTTCCATTGCAATTTTGGAATTTTATCAATTGGTGTCAAGAGTTGAGGTCATCTCCTGAAAAACCGCAAAGTACGATTTTTTTACTGTTAACTCTGCAGTTGTACATATAGTGAATAAACAATCATCTCGCTGCCCACATGTCATGCATCTGTTGAGTATATTTGTGCTTTAATTTTAATCTGTTATTTAAGGCTATACATGTGCCAGGCAAGCATAATGGTAAAGCTGATGCCTTGTCCCGTTTTCAGATGAATCGTTTTTTCACGGTAGCCCCCCGGGCAGAGACAACCATGACGCCTCTACCTGTACTTCCACAAGTGTGGTAAAAGGTGAGATGGATCGCTTGCTGGCATTATCAATAACAAAGAATACGCGAAAGGCATATATACTTCGGGCATTAATGCATTTTGCAAGTTTAAGTGTTGGCGGTTAGGAACGGTTTTGCCAGTTTTATCACATGATATCAGGGAGTTTATCGCTTGGTTATCACTACGGCAATTAGCCTCAACGACTATTGCTACATATGTGGCTGGGATAAGTTACTTTCACAAAATCCATAGTTGGCCAGATCCTACTAGGGACTTTTTGGTGTCCAAGCTACTTGAAGGTTGTAAGAGGGACCATCCGACAACTGATGGTAGAATGCCAATAACCCCTGAAAATTTTTGCTCAAATGTTGGATGCCTTACCCAATGTTTGTTCATCCCAGTACGAATGTTCAATGTTCAGGGCAATGTTGCTATGTGCATTTTTTAGCTTCATGAGGATTGGGGAATTTACGGCACATACAACAAAAGAGGTCCAAGCCTCCCTCTTGCAGGTTTCTGACATTGCATTTTGTAATCTTAATACATTACAGGTATCAGTTTTGACTTCCTTTCGTCAGTCCAAAACTAATCAGTCCGCCCGGCTCAGAGAATTCGTTTAGCTGGCTCACAGAATGAGGCATTGTGCCCAGTCAAAGCTTTACAGAATTTTATTCACGTTCGCCCACCGGGGCAAGGCCCTTTGTTTTGCCACTTTGACGGGAAGCCATTGTCACGATATCAGTTTAATTAATACACTACTGAAGGGGCTACTCTCACTTTGTGGGCTTCAAGGGTTAGATTACCAGGCCCATTCTTTCCGCATTGGTGCAGCCACTGCAGCATTTGACTTAGGGGTGTCAAAGGATAACATAAAGCACATGGGTCAATGGCGTTCCGATTCAGTTTTTTTATATATCTGACCTGTACAGGCTTCAGTTATGCCAGGGGTTTAGAGTCACAATCTTTTTTATTTCACTCCCTTATTTTACTGACTGTAGGTCCCATCTGGATCATTGGTGATTCTCTTGTGAAGTGGGCTAAGCAGTCACTTGACCTTGCAATTCCAATCATTGGAAAGGTTGGGGTGGGGCATCAATCAATGATTTTCCTCAACTGGTAGCAGGAATAAATGGTGTGCCTCCGTCTATTATCTCTGTACATATTGGAACCAATGATTTGGTTCCAATGGATTCCTTCGGTTTGCGACAGCGTATTGTTTTATTTCTGTCAGAATGCAAAATGCAGTTCCCTGGGGCAACAATAGTTTGGTCAGACATTTTACCTAGGGTGTTTTATTTTGGGGCAGGGCCACAAGCATCTCTGGAAAGGAAGCGACGCTCAATTAATAAATGGGTCGGAGCAAGATGTCATAAGTGGGGGGGGGGGTCATGTTCTGCACCACCACAGTTTCATTAGATGGCAACCTTCCTTTACAGGTTTGATGGGGTACACTTGTCTCCTGAAGGGAACTATCTGTTTAGGTCCAATTTGGTGTCTTGCATACGGTCTTTGATGGGTTAGTGTTTTGGCTTTTGTGGCTGGTCTTTCCCTTGGGCCGCGCTTTGCGCGTTTGGCATTTTTGGGGCGGGAAATTTGTCGGACACAGGATCAATTTTGATGGTTGTATCATAACGGTCATTTGTTTAGGTAATTTTACCTAATTTTAATTGTAGGTATTAAATACATGTACTTGTCAGGCAACTAAGTTTACATTTAATAGGCTTTGGCGCCCTGTGATGTTTACCAGGGGTCATTCCGATCGTATGTATAAGCGGTGGGCCTTTCTGGTTTATTGTGTAAACAATTGTATTATTGTGCTTTATCATTACAGGCTTCTTGAATTGATATTGAAAGAATTTCTTCATTCGATATTTTGTTGGCATGGTCTGCCCAAAGTCTTTATACACACGTAGGTTTACGTGTGTGTGTAACTGTAGGCCTACATGGCCTCAAATGGCTGGGTTTGGTTTGCTCAGCAATTTCATGTAGTTTGACAATTTTAGTCAAGTTTCTACTCATGTGTTTGAATGGGTCAGGTGTACCCAATGTTCAAAGGGGGTCTGGTGTGCCCAACTTTCAAATGGGTCTGGTGTGCCCAATTTGTGGCTGGGTCTGGTGTGGCCAGGGGGTCTGGTGTGCCCCACTTTATTGTCTTGAAGTTATTTGCTGGTTTGCCCTGAATACAAAGTATTGGTATCCGGTATATAAAGAAATTGTTTCTGGCTGAATCAAGAATAAATTCAAGCTGTGGCATTTAGTCACAAAACATAATTAACCTGTCTCCCTTGTCAATTAGTCGAAGAATTAGATGACCTTATTTTCTTACTAACCTGTGAAATACGCTTATGCTTTAACAAATTGTTCTGCTACTAATACAGTTAGCACAAAAATTTGCTTACCGTTAAGCAGCGCTATGAAATCGGGCCCAGATAACAGCTTAACCGGACGTTGCCAGATGTACCTTTGACCTTGCTATCATTTCTCGTGAGATTCGCTGTCAGTTCTCACATATTAAACATAAATTATGATGGAGCTCACATAGATGTGACCTCCATGAATAGCTGTGACAAAGTGTGACAATTTTTTCCTCAAGAACAGAAAAAACCTAGGATAAGATGCTGATTGGTTACAAGTTGAAACCTTCCTCCAATTTGCTATCAAAAGAGCCAATCAGAACAAACTCTCACTGAACCCTGATTGGTCAAAATACCAGGACCTGATTGGTTAACAGCACTGGTTCTTGTATCCTTGTTTTGCCACAAAATTGTCAATGGAATTTTATGTGTTATGTTCTCCATAAGAACTATGCATCAATGTAGGTCAACATACCAAAATCTGATTGGCTGACAGATCCTGAGCTTGGATCCTTGTTTTGGCACAAAATTGTCAATGGGATTGTGTGTGTTAAATTGTCAATGGAATTGACAAAATTGTCAAAGGGATTTTGTGTGTTAAATGTTCTCCATAGGAACTGTGCATAGCATCAATGTAGGCCAACCCCAACCATTGGCACAAGTAGGCAATACAAATTATTTTGTTACAATCCTCTGAGCTGAATTAAATGTGTTATTGCACTGAACACATGTATGAACCAAAGCTGTTTCACAAAAGTAATACACACTGGGTCACTGAGTGTAACCACAACAGGAACCATGCATCTTTAACTAGGTAAGAAGAAACACAATTTAACAACCATTGAAGCTAAGAATAAGAATTATAAAATGTGTTAGTACTATTACATAGTGAATAAAACAACATTACATGATGTTCAAAAATGAAGCACATGCTGCATGCAGACGATAGAAAGTGCAAGCTGACAAACTATATCACCTCGGACCAATCATAGCAGAGATATCGTCACTGTTTCACGAAGAGCCACTTATGTCCAAACGCTTATTTGAGATTTACATTTTACGCTATGCTTGGCTTAAAACTGCAAAATCTGCAATACTAAAGCCACGGTTTGCAGTTAACCTATCATATGATTATAAGTATAACCTCTACATTGACTAACTCATATTTTATATATATATTGGCTAATTGCCATAGTAATTAGTCAAAGATATGTGGCTCTTTGTGAAAACTAAAAAGTGAGATGACCTACTTAAACACCTCACTGGATAACGTATCAAACATAGGAAAGGGGCGCGCCTGTCACGTGATCACGTGCACGCGAAGATAGGTGGCTGTTCGTGAAACGTGAAAAACAACTTTTGCCACATTTTACGCTATTCTGTTACAATGTAATGCAATGCGCTTTCGGGGCCGATGGCTGTTCGTGAAAACATAAAATTCATTTATTAAGATAAAGGTCCCTTCCTGTAATAGTCAATAATTTGTCAATAAAAGATAGGTGGCTCTTCATGAAAATGGTGACGATATATGGAAAGCTTCGACACTGCATGTTTATCCAATAAAATCGTTGTATCCAATAAAATCATTGGGCCTGTAGACCAGTACCTGTCTTTATCCTTGCAGATAAAGACAAGGGACCAGTCTAATGCAGGGCTTGTCTCCTTTAAAAATCACAGAAAATATCTCTGTACTCCTGAGTGGAACCTGCTTCCTGATGAGGGCGTTTGCTCTACACCAGATCTGAAGTCATTTAGGTCATAATAATAATAATAGTGGCCATTTGTAATGCCCCCTGTCTGTCTGAAAAGAAGACAATTTAAACACACAAATAGGTTTTCAAATGAAGCTGGTCTGTAGTGACTTGTCCGAGATTGGGAGGGAGTTCATTCCATAGTAATGGGCCAGAGTGTGAGATGGATTGGGTCCCCCACAATTGGCGTGGGCATGGAATGGGAAGGAGTTTGGTGAAGAAGTTGCAAGAAAACAATGAAGAAAAAAAACACACCCTTGTTTTATAGAATTGTGTGCTTTCAAATGCCTGAGAAATTGCCTCTTTCTCTCAATGTTTTTTACTATCAGCAGCTCTCAGGTGCTCCTTACCAAGTAAGGTTTTAAGGTAATGTATTTCTTGAGTAATTACCAAAAGTATCCACTGCCTTTAAGCATTCAAACAAAAATTTAAATTGTTTCAATCTGAAAGGCGCACTGATGATATAGTTCTTACCGGTATCAACCCTCCAGAGAAATACTTTTCTCTGACATAGGCATACTGTCACAATAGTATTTGAAGATCCAAAAAAACAATTGTTGCTTATGTAACCCTGACCACATTTTGGTCTTAGGTTAGGAGTGTATTTTACTTTACAAATAATGTTTTATATTACATTGTATATTTTTGATTTACTGTTTAGTATTGCACATGTACTTTTGTGTTTATTCCACTGTGTGTTCCTTCTAGCCATGGTGACCATTTGTTTACCTGTGGTTACCAGCTGTTTCTTTTGATCTTCACCTACTGTCTATTCAGGCATTTTTAATCTTCTTGTTAATCTCTGTTTTAATTAAGGGTGTGTAGACCCACAAAAGCCTTCCTTGGATTAAGCAGTGCTTTTGCTCCTTAATCCATGACCAAATCCCCAAGCTGTGAAGCCGCAAGGATTTGCCTTTCCTTCACTCCTCCTGTTTCTAAATGCACCAATCGACTCTAGAGCCATGAATGAACTTTTAAAAATTGTCCACTGAGGATCCAGTCGAATCTTGACTGAGACATGGTCAGAGTGCTGGCTTGGCCCAAAATGATGGTCAGACCAAGCACTCCACCATTTGTCATGGATTGAGCTGGATGTCCTTCTAATTCTGCGCATAGCTCCTAAATTTCTTCAAGAACTCTTTCTCCAAGACAACTTCTACTCTATGAGTGTTGGCTCTCTATTTTAGGTGAGTTTAATTTGTATTTGTGAATAACTTTAAACTGAGGACTGAGCAAGGTTTTCCTTAAAGTTAAGATTTATTTATGATTCTTGAGTTCAGAGATAGTGTTTAATTCATTTTATCAATGCATTTTTTAGTTCTCTGAAAGATTTGTTATAACTTTTGATTTCTTTATTGGCTGTCTTCTGATATTTGAGAAGAACCCAATGTTTATATTCTCTGCATTTGTATTCTTGATAAGAACTTATAAAATAGTCATGACAATTACCACCAGCTGTCTCAGCTGATGTATTGTGGTAAGTTGTGCTATAAGTTCAGTCCTCACGCTTTGGACTGGTTCTAAATATTGTCAAAAATTATATTAAGTCTATTATATCTATTATTTACCATGTGTATATTTAGTGAATTGTGATTTACCTGCATAAACTTAAAGACACAACCTGTTGTCTTGTGATAAAGTTTTGCAATTAAGATTTAGTTTGTACCTGAGGGTACTGTATTTGTATGTATTTTGTACGTTTATTAGGCCTTCTAATAGCCATAACTTCAAGACACAACTTGTTGTCTGATGATAAAGTTTTGGGCTTATTTTAGCTTGGTTAATCATGATATAAGTAATTACTGCGGTCCTACTAAATACCTTCAACACAAAACTACACCCAAAACACGTTCTAATTCAACAGAAGTGGTATAGAACCTTAAATACTGGTCAAAACGACATTTGACTTAACAACAGGAGGTTTAAGACGTCTGAAAATAGCCATTTTCAGTTCACGGAAATTTTCTCTACGCACAGCTTTCGAAATCAGCAGTGCAGACCATATCATTACGCGAAAGGGGCAATAATATTACACAAAACACCAATAGAGGGCAGTGTGAATCTGGCAAACGATTACTACCTGGATGGATTAAGCTAGCCAGTGCAATATGTTTTATACGGGCCCCAAAGAATCAGGACTCTGTTGCTTTGATAATTGCATTACCTGCACACCCATACATGAATAGTACAGTCAAAGCTCAGTGAGAAGGCAAGATGGGGGCCAACAGCTATGCTGCTTAGAGATAAAATTTTTGGCGTGAACAAAATTTTCATAAAAGAAATGTAACCTCAAACCAATGTATATTCTCCTTTAGCCCATACTTTACAGTTCTATGCCTCTTTTGTCGATTTTAAATTTATATTGGAGGTGTTGACGGCATGTTGACAGTACCGTTTGTGTTGACCGTGAGTTGACAGTGTGTTGACGGTATTTATTAGGACCCTTACTGAGCTGGTCTTTTGAGACAAATAACATTTTTTGATATGCTACATGAAGGAATAGTTTCCCCCGTATTGAATTTATCTTTTTCACATGATGTGTTGTGAAATTGGTTTAACTTGAGGAATTTCTCAACAAATATTTCAGATGGTAATTTCCCAAGCACCGGAAAACATCCCTCCCCAACGGAATGGGGGAGGTAAAAACATGAATGCTCTGTTTCAAGTCCCTGAAGGGACAGGGTGTACCACCGTCCCCCTGCTGGTAGACATCGACTGAAAACTCAGCGCCGTCATCCTCTGCGACAACCTCGTCAGAGGGCCCAACATCACCCTCTTCGCCCGGCCAAGCCTCACCCCTGCCTCTGGAAGGAATCAGAGTTACCACGACTGTGGATAGATTCCGCCAGGGTCAAATGACCTCGACCACCACCTCCATCCAGTTGTTCCCAAAATAAGAAGTAACAACAACCTCCTCCACCTTTTCCATCCGGCTCTTCCCACAATAAGAAGCAACCACAAGTAAGACCAACCCTCGGCAATTCCCCACCCATTTCCAACTACCTCATCAAGGTACCCAACCCAATCGGTACGAACATTTTTCACTATGTAAAGTTGTTAAATTTACTATATGCCTGGAAATTATGAATGTACTTTCACTGATATATGTTTTATGCCAAAATAAGAGTTGCTTTGGGTTTTCTATTTTAATGATTTGCATTGTGAAGGATAAAGTGGCCAAACAAAGGAAATTACCATTGTTGTTTGTAACCATGGGGGTATATTTATTTTGTGCGAGATTTTGTGCCATCAAATGGGATGTAAAGCCATGGGTCTTATCGCTAAAAGAAGGGGTTTGCCTCAGTGTTTCTGATAGTGGCTGCCGAGTGCGCTGCAGCACCTTGTAAACCATTATAGATTATAAACTTCAAAACCTATCTCTCGAAGTGTTTCTTGGTGGATACAGGCACTATAGAAGACTCCAATTTTAGTATTATTATTGCAATGTTATTCCTTGATAAAATAGTTAATTAATTCATTCAAATAGTGAGAAAAAAAACTTATATTGGTTTTACTGTTTTATTATAATAATAATAACTCGTTTTTATATAGTGCTCTATGAGCATCTCAAAGTGCTTATTGTCAAGTTTTTGAAGTTGTGTGGAAATTGGAAAACATGTTTTGTTTCAATCTTACTGATATAGTGCACACCCTTTCAAGGTAGGGTCATAGATTGTTTTCTTTACCGTAATGCAGATTTCTAGGCCAACTTGTCATAAAAAGTCACTTGTGAAAGTTTCAGCTGAAATAGTATTTTTCCACAAACGTCAAATCCATCCATGCTAAGTAAGGTGACAGCGGCTACCAACCTCATCTCTGGCCGCTGCACTAGTGAACAGACACCAACCCTCTGAAATTGGAGAAATGATTCATGCATGAACCTTTCTCAGTTTTAAATGTTTTTTGGGGAAAAATGATCCAAACTGTATTACTTAAAAGGGAATCCTTTCCCAAAACAGCTGCAGTCCTTCTCATCATGTTAATTTTTTGGGGTCATTAATTTTTTTGAGGACTGACCAAAGTATGGCCCTCCCTTTAAAGTTTCTCTCACCGCCTTCCCTCTAACAGGATGAACCGCCTCCTGCTGAGAGCCTTTGGACTCGGGCCAGGTACCCGCCAACATCAACAACCTGATTTGTGAGCAGAAGTAGACCAGTCTGCCCTGCCTCTACCTGTCCTCAAACCATCCACTGATAAGACCTTGCAGTTCAAGCCAAGTTGCTAACATCACTTTGTAGCGAGGGATAACCTGTCTCAAATGGACCAAGTAAGGACGCATTTGTTTTGGACACTTTTATTTGAAACTTAAAAATGAATTTAAAACTTTACATTTTGATAAAACAATCTTGAAACTGAGGTTTGCAGGTTACACAATGTTGTAATCTCTGATGGGTTAACCCATTAGCACTTACGCGCAACTTCAACGTGAGTAATTTACTCAATGAACAGGGCAGGGAAAAGTCACTGGAATCCTGCAGTATCTAGAAATCATAATATTATAAGTGTCATTGTGATTGTTTTTGTGTGTTACAAGTTTGGTGTATTTCAACGGCTGTTTGGTGTGACCCACTAGCATGTGTAAAACTCAAGATACGAATTGTTTCCTAATCTTGGGTGGTTTTGGGCAGTCCAGTCCCCCTGCTGGTGGACATCGACTGAGAATTCAGCGTCGTCCACCACCTCCATCCAGTTCTTCCCAGAATAAGAAGTAATGAGAACCTCCACCACCATTTCCAACCTGCTCCTTCCACGCTAAGAAGCAACTACAAGTAAGAGCAACCCTTGGCAATTCCCCATCCATCTTCAACTACTTCGTCAAGCCCAACCAATCGGTAAGAACATTTTTCACTATGTAAAATTGTTAAATTTACTATATATGTTTTATGCTAAAATAAGAGTTGATTTGGGTTTCCTATTTTTATGATTTGCATTGTAAAGAATAAAGTGGCCAAACAAAGGAAAAAACAACGTTGTTTGTAACATTGGGGGGGTATTTATTTTGCCATGTATATTCATTTAGTAATCATTAATTTCTACATTCCTTTTCCTTTTTACTGAGTATAATGCATTCCTTGTTTTATATACCGCTGAAGTCTTTAATTCGGACGGTCTAACTTGTGGACAATTATGTTCACAAGGTTAATTTAAAGGATACACATACATGTATCTGTGCTTGTAGGTCAACTACTTTAAATTTTATTATGTGTGGCATAACTGTGGCAATTAATAAAAAAATATGTGTTAAAGAAAACAAATCCCACATGTATAATTTGGCTGGATTGGAACTTGTTTTTGAAGAGCGAGATGATATAACAAGGTATAGATATGTAAAAATTACTGCATTGGTGATGATTGTTTATTAGATAATTTTTGTATTCTCTCTACACATGTGTAGATGTACTCAATTGTATTCATAATGGGAGACTAATCTGTTATTATAGATTAATAAATGAAGCCTTGACTCTCCGAAACATTGGAACTTAACGTTTGGACAGTTGTTTTTGCTTGACTCAGTCTTTAATATCAGACTAAGGATAATTCATCGACCCCAATTCTAGTCTACTCATTAATCTCTGAGATTGTGGCCTTCAACCGCAGGACGAGACGCCCAGGCATATTGTTAACACTTGCGCTACCTTTAGGTGTTTCCCAAGTCTGAAAAGCCGATCGAACGCTCGCAATTCACCGACCTAGGTCGGTGGACTAGTGGTGACATGTGCTGTAGTATGGCAAAGGTCGTGGGTTCGAATCCCACGCAAGTAGTATGCCTGTAGTTTTTATGGTTTTTTCCATTTCATAGGATTAGTGAAAGTACTGATTATTCATCTGTGCATGGGTAAACAAACCAAGATAATCTTAGATGTTCACTTGTTTTGTCCTCCTGAAAATTTGGTAAACATACCACAACCACCTTGTGAACATTTCATCAAATTTGGTCACCTTTTAGAGAGAAAATAACCTGAAAAACAGTTCATGTGTTTTGGGTGATTAGTACCTGGGTTATACCAGGCTTATTTTGATTGTTGCTATCGGAATAAGCAAAAGGGATTTGTAAGGCCTTCAAATGCTGTTTCCCCAACTTTGACAGTATTTTAAACGGACATGTTTCTCTGGAGGATAAGCACTATAACAGCTTAACAATCAATGAGCTCTTAGTTTGAAAATAATCAGGGTTTTTATTTTGCTATAAGTATCTCAATCCTGTACTATAAAAATAAAACGAAATTCTGTTTCTGTCCTTCAGAGAGGAAACATAGCACCTCCCAAACAGGCCGGCCTGAAACTCAAATCAGTTCTAGGATACAGCGGCAATGGCAGAGGCAATCTAGTCTGGCACCCTGACACTGGGTTGTTTGCTTATACCAGTGGCTGCGTGATCGTTGATCAGAGATCTGAACACGGGGAGCCAGAGACCTGATGGGTTAAAAGGCTCTGTCCAAATTCAGGGAGGGGGGTACAGCTATGGCGGCCTAGCTACCATGGACAACCTGCCATTTACCTCTCATCACTAACGCCTGGAAGGGAAGCACCGAAAAACAACGCTGATTGGCTAACCATAAGTGACTGCTCTGCGCTTGTTAAAAACAAATTCAAATGCTTGTGAGGGCGCTCTAGTACGCTTGTGTCAAAATGCACGTATTTCTATGGAATACACTTCAAGGGAATCATGTTTTTACATGGTCACCCTAAACTGCATACTCTTAGACATATTACAAGATCAACAAAGAATGAGAGGGGACCAGTTGCTCTATGACTTGATGTGTCTCTAACACAGAATGGATCAACCATGGGACTATTGTTTGTTCGGATATTTCAAAGTCACACTTCCAGGGGTTTCGATCGAGTAAGGCATTCTGGGAAAGAACAAAAATGGCGCGGCCAGATCATACACAACTGGGAACGAGGTTGCAGCTACGGCTACGGCTGGATCGCCCCATCATCATTCGTAGTATAGGACACCCTTAGCAACAGCTGTAGCTATAGCTGTAGTTGCCAATTCAGATAAGGCCTCAAGTTGTGTTCGAATAGGGGCTGGGGCAATAGCTGTTGCTCATCAGAGGGTCTTATCCTTCATTTAACATAGTGATCAAGCTGCAGACATCAATAAGCCATTTCAAGTTAGATTTGAATAATGTCTGGTACAATGACTTGCTTAGTCACAAGTTATCGCTTGAATTTGAATTTTTCAGACTATAGAGACAGCAAATGGTTCGGGGCAAGCTTTTGTCGATGAGCAAACCCTGGTGTGCCATACACATTCATTTGAGAAGTAAATAAGGAAAGCTTGCGTTCTCAACGCCATTTTCTTCTTACCACCCACCAGGCCATGTCGAGGAGATCTCCACCCTGACCTTCCAGCACGACTGCCAGGTGCTGGCCTCCACCTGGCTCCCGTGGCCTGACCACCAGCCAGATCTTTCTCTGGGATGTCAAGGGGGTGCTGTGCACGAAGGTACTCTCCTACCATGAGCGCGACATTGTCTGCTTGGGTTACTCCAGGAATGACAGATTCCTGTTGGTAAGAAAAGGACAGCTATTGGACATTTCGGGGTTATGTTTATTTTAACGCATTGTAGGGCAACACCCTTGAACCATCTAAATAAAAGTTGTTGAAAACAAAATTTGTTTATTGACTGTTACCCCAACTATTTTATAGATCCATATTTTTCATACGTCATGAATGTTGAGAGCTGTAGATCACAGTCCATAAAGTCCGTTACGGGCAAGCACAAAAGTTTTGAGAAAACCGTGTTTGAAATTAAGCTAATTTTGAAATCATTGGTTGGTAGACTGTTCACCATTTTAATCTTTAAATTTTCACAGATAAGGGAAGGGGAGATGTGAAATTGAACAAATCTGTTTTAAATTTTGTTCATGACTTGTTCAATTAATGATTAATTGTTTAATTAACAAGATTGTCTCTTTGTGAAAACTGTACAAATGTGGTCTGTGTGCAGTGCGTCTGGTGACAACATTTTTGGCTGTTCATGAAAACAGTAGGTCAAAGTTTGTGGCACTTTGTGAAAATGCAAAAACCTGATCACCCATGTTTGGCACTGTGCCAGCATTATAATCAACGCAGTTGCGTATTCACAAAGTGACAAAAAGTGTTTTTTCGTAATTTCAGGTTCCTGGATTTTTTTGCCATTCATGAAACACTGTCGGTCAAAGTTGTTGACCTTTCGTGAAAATGCAAATGCCGGATGCACTCATGTTTTCGCAGTGACAACATTTTGTTTGACACTTCTTGAAAAGGAATTACCGGTTCTTGTTTTTTTTTTTGCCGTTCATCAAATAAGCATAATTAAGAAACACCTCAATTCTTGTGACCAAATAGAGGCTGGAATGTTAGAAATAGTCTGGGTCCATTCAAAGACACAAAGGACCATGTGATTTCTCATGTTTTTTCCTTGAATTCAGGATATTTTTCTCAACCTCCTTGCATTGGGTCTCAACATTTTCCTGAAAGAGGTAAAGCAATCATCAAATAGAGAAGGAGAAAGTCCACACTGTCCAAACCTGTAGATTTGTTCTTCTGCTGATACTTAATTTTATCACTGGCAGATAAAATACATTATTCAATGGACACCCACAACCCTTGTGGTGCCACCAAGGCTAGTTTGGTCATGTTGGGTGGGCTTTTCAAACCCTGTCCAGTTGGTCTTTTTGCGACCTTGCACATTATTTTCCCAGGGTTTTTATGGGGTTCCTTGTGGCAAAAGGGCAGGGCACCCTTCTTTAATAAATCAGGTGCAGTTATGTAAAACAACAGTGTCTGCACGCTGTGTCTGCACGCTGCATTTGTGCGGGAACCTCACTTCGGTTCAGCTTCCAACCAAGTCAACACCCAAGAAATTTTTTCCTGCCTCCGCCCCCTCAATACCTCCAGTAGTTGAGGCTTTTCTGCGCCTGTTTGGCATTTTCTGATAGGGAAGTGGACTGCCACTGCCTGCGGGGGGTCGGATAATTGATAAACTTATAAGTGGTAATCAATATTATTAATGAGTTAAGGATATGTTTAACTTAACACTGTAGCACCTCTCATTTCCGAGGGGCCTATATTTTTGTACATTCCAATCGCGTGTACAAGCGATGGAATAATCTTTATGCCTTTCAGGCCCTTACCTTAATGTTGATATAACTCTTGCTTGCACCTACTATTTCAAGTGGGGCTATAGCAGTACTGTAATGCAACTGCGTGTACAAGCGGTGCAATCACATAGAGCATTGATGCCTAATCGACATGTAAGAAGTAACCCCCTCTTGTCTGTGGTTTGTGGGCAAGTGTGTTTGCCCACATTTGTTTATGGCAGGTTGCCAAGTAATGTTATGGCAGGTTGCCAAGTAATGTTATGGCAGGTTGCCAAGTAATCCGGGCCCGGTATTCATGTATGTCTGTTGGGGGTTACTTTCAAATAAAATGTGTTATTACATAGTTACTGGTTTTGCCCGATTGGTAATTAACCAATGCAGTGTGACATGGTTGAATAAACATAGCACTTGAAGCTGATTCCAATAAGCCAACTCAATGTGTACTGTTGTGGTTATTTGTGTTCTCAGAGAATAAACAGAGTCTATAAACCTGCTAAACTTGTAACATCTGTGAGGTTCCGGGTCTAGTATAAGCGGGAACCCGGGAAGTCATTTTCAGGAAGTTTCACTTTCGGCAAATCTCGCCCCTGTAAGGAGTGGCATTTTTTTTCACATTAGTGTGTACAGAGAACCAGACTTGATTTGATCTGATCACCATCATCCTCACAGGTGATTACTGTGACTGTACCCTCGTAGTCTTGAGCACCCATGACTACTCCCTCCTGGCAGCCTCGAAGACGGCCCAGCCCATCCATGACCTGTCCTGGGACCCGTACACCACCAAAGAGTTCTCCTCGGTCGGTAAGACGGGCACCTTACTCTTCTGGATGCTGGATGAGACACAAGGGAGGTTCAGCCTCAACGTCCATGAGGATGATGTACCTCGAGACTTGATGGACTCAAAGCAACTGGTGAGTTTCTGTTGATCTGTTTGGGTTTTTTTCTTTCAGCTTGTGTCCTGGTAATTTTACAAATGAAAACTGTAGGGCTGTGGGTTTTAAGTACTGCCCTGTCTCCAGAGATGTCAATTGTTTCCATGCAGTCTGTTTCACTATCCCTAACAGTCCCAAATCCCTTAAAGGCAGGGTATATTTTTGGTAATTGTCAAAGACCAGTTTCATCACTTGGTGTATCCCAATTCGTGCATAATATAATAGACTGAGAGCCTGGTGACATTTCATTAACAGTTTAAGCACAAAAGGTTTGATAGTACCAAGTCATTGTCTGTTGTGGGGTGGTGCTAAAATTGCAATTCTTAAGTTCCCCTGGGTCTGATTCGGGTCACGTGACCTTGTTGAAAAGTCAATAATTTTAAGTTTATACAACATGTCACGCACAAGTACCCTTTTTGGATTAAAGTGTTAAGATTGACCCCCTGATAATCAAAATATAACTTAAGAACACATAATGGTCGGACAAAGGTAATTAAGAATGACATTAATTAGCATGTAATTAGCACTTTAATTAACATTTTGAGCACAAACGTAATTTTTGTGATAATTAAGTCTTATAAGTGACCTGAAACAATATTCGTAACTTAAGAATGAGAAAAGGTTGGATAAAGTGACTTAAGAACGATAATTAAGAATGACATTAATGAGCAAGTAAATAGCACTTTAATTAACATTTTGAGCACAAACGTAATTTCGGTGATAATTTAGTCCTATAAGTAACCTGATACAGTATTTGTAACTTAAGAATAACAAAAAGTTGGATAAAGTAACTTAAGAACGATAATTAAGCATGACATTAATGAGCAAGTAATTAGCACTTTAATTAACATTTTGAGCACAAACTGTTTTTTTATGACAAATACCTCTTAATATTGATCTGATACAGTGTTTGTGGCTAACAAATGAAAAAGGTCGGATAGCGTTGCCTAAGAATATTGAATAAGAATGACACTTTGTAGCAAGTAATTGGCACTTCGTCACAAGTCGAGTACAAACTGTTTTTGTGACATACTTTTACTAGTGACCTGTTACAGTATGTGTAACATTTTTGTACAATAATGTCGGACAAATTTCCATGAGAGCAACTTAAAAATGATGCTTTTTTATTTACTTTATTTATCGTGTTTATGCCTAAACAGTTAAGTTTCCTTTTATTGACAAAATAAGGAAGATAAATGATAACAATCAAGTAATACATTAATCACTAAAGATTTCTGCAGCAGATGTTTTAATTTCTATCAGTAGGGCACTTTAATTGACCTAAAGCAGAATGTGTAACTTAATATGACAAAAATGACTTTATAAGACTACTGAGTAGTGCAGTAACTTTGGAGAGAGAAAGAATTTGGAACATTTGTCGTTGAAGACTACTGAAGACTACGTTATCACTCAAGATCAGACACTTCGTCGTCTGATGAAAGGACAAGCTCTTCATTATCATCATCATCAGTAGCATCTTCAGGAAAGAGGTCTGCAGGAAGCTGTGGGCTAGAGAACCAGACAATTTCATATCTTCCATCCACTACCTCCCATCCTTGAAGAGGCTCCTGCTCAATGAAGGGTTGGTCTGCTGCTGCCCACATTCTAGCCACGAATGCTGACCATTTCAGGTGATTAACCAGTTCTGCTTTACAAGGTGGGAGGCTGCTTGCATCAATTCCCCTGAGTTTCTGTAAAGGATTTTTCGATGTTGCTGATGGTCCAAAAGCCTTCTCGAATGACTTCCACCTTGCTGAGTTGATACTGCTTTCTGATGGGAACCGGTACAAGGTGCATGTAAACTGCTCCAGGGAAGATTCTACTTCATCAGTGACTTCCGGTTCAGCTAAACCAGCAAATGCCTTCTTATAAACCTGGCTCTTCTCTACAAGTGTGAATGGCCTTCCTTTCCCAGCCTTCACAAATGATGAGGTATAATCGCAGCCTGTAAATGAATGCAAACCTGGCAGAGCAGCGCACATCTTGCGCCCAATCTTATTGGCAATTGATGTGATATTGATGCATCTTCTAGACTTACCAGTGCCAACATCCATCCACACTGTTGTTGCATATTTATGACAATGATAAAGCAGTATCACAGCAATGTCAGTATCCGACGCCCTGACAATGGTATTGCCGCTCACTCCACTGTCGGATATTGCCTTAACGTGGAGGCAAACTCTTGTATCCCCTTCCTGGTGATTCGTTGTCAATGCATCAATAGCATCCTTGATGACCATACCGCCCTGCACATGAAACCGATGACAGGTACTGTCGTGACCAACAAATACGTCTCGTTCACCAATTATGGAAGAGTACTCTGGTTTTTCCCATTCTGTGACGAGAAAAGACGGCAACTGGTGTTTGAAGGAAGCGGATTTTAAGGCATCTGAGAATTTCTTGGGCCTAGCTTGCTCTGGACCCGTGATGTTGTACACTGTGTCTTGAGCTCCCCTGGTTCCCCTCTCAAGATCTTTGATTGATGGTGTCTTGTAGGTGTCAAATACAATGTCAATTCGTCTGCGGCACAATGAGGTAATCTGGATGAGAAGCATTCTTGCAAGTCCTCCGTATGTACCAGGCAAATTGGGTGGCATCGCGTGAAGAATGAAGTTGCCGTCAATAACACAAGCATCAACGGTGGACAGAACCATACCATCTTCAACTTTTGATTCCAAAATGTGCATTAATTTGTTTTTGTTTGTCTTGCACATAGTGCCGTCAGTGTGACAGAGAGCTAGTGGTACTGGTGTTAAGGGATAGGCCAACACGTGTGGGAGATCCAACATTTGCTTGTTTGCAAGAATGAGGAGGCGCCCCATGAGGTCCCGGGTACATCGGAGCTCTGCAACTTTACGGTCAGATGATCGCCGACTGACGGCACATTCGGATTCAAAGTTCTTCAATTTGCCTTTTTTGATTGGCTGCTCGAATTTAGAGGGATCATCAATGCAGGCGTCAATGAAATCCTTGTGCCTAATTTTACCAACTTGTGGCACGGACAAGAGACTTCTCTCAACTTCCTTACTGGCAGCCTTGCCTGTGTGGATGTTAAAAAGACCATCGCTGGCCTGGTCATGGAATGGATTACAGGACTGGTTGATCTGATGGATGACCTTTCTCAGGTCACTTGTGTCTCTCTTGATTCTGCAAGGGCGAGCGTCAGCAATAACCGAGTCTGGGCCTACAAGTCCAACCATAGCCTGGAGAGTACTTATCATTGATGCTCTTGTTGACTTTGTCATCATCCATCGCAGCCTGGCATTGTAGTTATTTGTTGCTGCCGACAACCCTGTCAATCTGGAGGCTGCATCTGCGTTCACTGTCTGTTCTAGTACTAGGTCCACTGGACACCTGGAGAAATGATTGTCACTTCTCCTGACAGAGAATGCTCCATTCTCCAGTACTGGACGCAGTCCAGGGTGCGTTTCATCTACGTTCAACAGATTCAGTTGGTATTTCGTCATCCATCGGGAGTAATTCACGTGACTGGTGACAAAGAACAGGCCGATCATTGGTGTCAGTGCATAAATGAAAAGTTCAACGTCACTTGTTCTGATTGCTCGATCAAGAAGCTGATAATGCTGAATGTAGTCCAAGTACATTACCCAAAATTGGGCTGTTTTCCCATGTATACCACTGCGTGTTTCCTCTGTGTAATATTCATACTTCGTCAATACATCTTGGACAAGTGGAGTCTCAACTTCTTCCCATTTACTCTGGTTAGAAAAGAGCTGTTAGACATCCCTTAACTCTTCGTTGTGACCATATGCTGACAAGAACTCACGGAAGTGAAGCACCCGCAAGGCCAATTTTAAGATTGGATGGATGCGCTTGCAGCGATTGAAGTGAGTACCAGATATGAATCCCCTCAGTGATCCAGGTGCCAGGACGTCACATTCTGTCAACATCTTTGGACCTCCTGACTCAGCAACTACCTTTCCAATGGCTTTGAAAAAGCACATTTGTATGTGGAAAGCCCCGAACATAATGAACACATCATCATATAAAGGAGCTTCTGTAGCTTGGATTTGCATCGCAGGTTTAGCGATATTCAGGTCGTAGCTCACAATGCCATACTTTTGCTGGCATTCACTGGCGCATCTCTTGGTAATGCGCAGTGTTTCCACTACAACGTCCAAACTCGTCGGCGGTTGCTTCAAGTTTGGCATGTAATACACCAGCTGCTTGGGTAGATGATCTGTGTAGTACTTTGCGTTAAAGCCTGCCCACATCGGTATGTTCTCCAGTTCCAGTGCCTGACACATCATCCAGATCAAATCTTTGCTGCGGGCCTTGTCAATGTATTCAGGACGGCGGAAGACATCGGTCTTCTTATATGTAAAATACGTCATTTTGGGTTTCCTGTTGTACAGGGGAATTGTGAGATCTGGAATATCAAGCTTTCTCTTCTTCCTCTTAGGTTCTTTGCTGCCTGTTGACGATGCAGGAACATCTGGCTGTGGTGGACCTTCTATTTGGTACAAAATACCCATGGTGTCGTGCAGGGTATCGGCGCCAGAGAGAGTGTAGGACAATTCGTCGTAATTGTCAAAAGCGAGCCCAATGGGAAGATTTGGCTGTGTACCATCTGGACAAGCCACATGGGTGTCCTGCTGAGAATGAGCAATCTCTGTTTCTAATTCTTCAACACAGCTGTAGTTGATGCAGTGCCCAAATCGATTTAAAATGGTAACCAACTTTCTGCTTCCTGTCATTGATTTGACTGACATACCAAGAACTACATGCTTCTGAGGTCGGATCGACCCGTTTCTGACTATAAACAGGGCATCTTGGCTTGCAGACTCAGCCCGGCGCTGAACACTACTACTGTGTTTATCTTTGTTTGGACCTCCATACAGAATCCGGAAGAATGTCCTTACAAGATCAGGTGGTGAAGCCTCACCTTCCTTGAGAGATTTACACGTCAAAGGGTCAGAAAACTCCATTTTAGTAACCGCCTTAATTTTTGTCCTAAGGAGGAGGGCCGCTTGAGTAATGCTGCCTTCAGCACTTGACCTGTAGTTAAATGCGACTCGCACGGCCTCATCAGCAAGTTGTGCGTTGTAAACGACAACCCCTAGTTTCTTACCCTTCGGAGACTGGAGTTTTAATCTGCCATCAAATCTCCTCAGAAGGATGCGGGAAAGACTTTGATTGGTAGCAACAGGAATTTCATCGGCATCTCCACACATTTTCGACATATCTGTCAAAAATCGATGCTAACAACTCAGAACGACTGTCGTTTATTACAGAACTTTCAACATATGAGCATATTTCATCTACGCAGGTTTTCTCAAGATTCACTTCACGAGGAGCCATCTTGGCCCTCTCAGCAGACTTTAGGTATTTACTTTTGCATGAATGGTGATACTTGACTTCTTTTGCGACAAAGTCAACACCAGCTATCTTGGTGAGCATTTTATCATCATGAAGAATTTCTGCGGCCCTACGGATGGATTTACCTGCCTCTAGTGTTTCACAAGATCCGAGCATTTCAACTCTAAATTTTCCTTTTGACAACCTTTTCTTATTGCAAAACAGGCAATCCTCGGGAAATATTCCTGAGGTATTCTGACTAGTACTTTCACCTACATGTACACTACAACTAGATCTAAGCACTTTAACGTTTTTATCACTGCTGTTGGTGCTCAAAGGAGAGTCAGTGATGGGTACTGCTGTGAAATTTTTTTAGCAGTGTACATGGTAGCCTTGGTGTGGTTTGGGAACATCAGGAAGACTTGTAATAGCACCGAAATACTTTGACGTCTCAAATCTCTTCTTGCTCCGACGCGAGGAAGCTGCCTTCAAAATGGAATCCCAGATGTTTGGTTTCATCGGCAACAAAGCACCGAGCGGCGAGGTTTCCAAGTGTACTATGCAACTGGTGGGAATGTCAATTCGCTCCGGCTCAACACCTGCAAGTAAAATGGCCGTATTCGCTACAAGCTTTATACACAAGAATGTCATCTCACTAACTAGCAAAATGCGGTCCTTTTATTTTATTTGTTTAATATCAGCCATGATACATTAGCCTGAGATAATTGTCTTATGATCTAAATGTAGAAAACGGGCCTATGACACATCAACATGAGATAATTAATTAGGATCTAGGAAATAAATCCGCGTATCTAATTTTGAAGTGATTAAATTTATAATATATTTTTCTTAAAATCAAACTGCAAGAATGCATGTTGTCACCGATAATTTAATTCATCCATGTTGCACACCTGATACACATATATTTTGACATCGCACATGTTCGAGGGTTTCCCCTTCAAGTTCCATGTAATGTGCTACATGTAATCACTTAAATTAAGTTTGGGTTTAATCCTCACCAACAACAGTCGGCACAACATCTGAAGCCGTGTTGTCTCCACCATCCTCTTTTTCTCGTTGTCCCCTTTCAACTAAAATAATGGTTGGAAAAAATCAGTTTATTTTATACTTGGTTCGTAAGTTTCAGTAAACTTTTTCATCAAATAGGCCTACTTAGAAAGGGATCTAAATTTAATTTTCAAAAAGCTGCTTAATGCACTGTAATGTAAGGTGGTAGGCTAAAAGAAAAACAAAATAAAAACCACTTGTCTTTGGAATATCGTGTGATATTCTAACTGCGCACGCTCCAAACAGACGTGTTGAAAAAGGAGTTTACCATGATTGTTCCACCTACACAATGTCATTTTAACCAAGAGGGATGTAGATCACCACCGAAAGCTCGGCTAGTTTTCTTACCCGTGAATACTGTTTTAAATTTGTTTTCCTGTCACCACAAGAAATGGATATCATTCACAACTTTCCATTTTTCGTTGGGTACTCACCGACATCTGGGTTCAACATGATGAGTTAATGTTTAAGAACGTCAGCACAAGCAACTAACAACAGCCAATGTGTGTAGCATACAGGACGATGGACTAGCTTTTGTATGACTTAAGATGACTGTGGTTCTGTGCTATTCAAAGGGCTACTTTGTACAACTTTGTACAATTTTGTACAATTTGTATAACTTAATTGTACCAAAGTTGTACAATTTGTATAAAACCCAGCGAGATCAAAATAACACTACTCATCTGCAGGTAGGGTGGCAGTAGCTGACAGTCAAGTTACCTCAACTGTTTGGGCAATAGGCCGAAGTTTATCTGACATTATTGTTCATTCTTAAGTTACACATAGGCTACTGTGACAGGTCACTTGTAAAAGTATGTCACAAAAATTACGTTTGTGCTCAAAACATTAATTAAAGTGCTCAATACTTGCTCATTAATGTCATGCTTAATAATCGTTCTTAAGTTATTTTATCCAACTTTTTTTTATTCTTAAGTTACAAATACTGTTTCAGGTCACTTATAAGACTAAATTGTCACAAAAATTACGTTTGTGCTCAAAATGTTGATTAAAGTACTATTTACTTGCTCATTAATGTCATTCTTAATTATCGTTCTTAAGTCACTTTATCCAACCTTTTCTCATTCTTAAGTTACAAATATTGTTTCAGATCACTTATAAGACTTAATTATCACAAAAATTACGTTTGTGCTCAAAATGTTGATTAAAGTACTATTTACTTGCTCATTAATGTCATTCTTAATTACCTTTGTCCGACCATTATGTGTTCTTAAGTTATATTTTGATTATCAGGGGGTCAATCTTAACACTTTAATCCAAAAAGGGTACTTGTGCGTGACATGTTGATTAAACTTAAAATTGTTGACTTTTCAACAAGGTCACGTGACCCGAATCAGACCCAGGGGAACTTAAGAATTGCAATTTTAGCACCACCCCACAACAGACAATGACTTGGTACTATCAAACCTTTTGTACTTAAATTGTTAATGAAATGTCACCAGGCTCTCAGTCTATATCGTTTTGCACCGTCATTTCAACTTTTTTTTTTTGACCCGCCATTAAAAAAGTTATAAGGTAGTAGCCTTATTAATATTCACAAAAATCGAACCATGCCAAAATGCCCCATTTCTGCGATCACTTTTTGCGGGCACCTCCCCCGATGCTGCCCATATAATTTTCAAGTCCGCAACTCTTTTATCCTAGGATATATTGAGCTTTTTCGGGACAAAATCGTGACGTCACCATCTCGCAAAAAGCTCCTAATTGCCAGGGTTTTTGGAATTGGCCTTTTTCCCACACGAAAAGTGTCTTCGGGGATATCTAATCTATCGTTTTGCACCGTCAATTCAACTTTTTTTTTTTGACCCGCCATTTGAAAAGTTATAAGGTAGTACCCTTATTAATATTCACAAAAATCGAACCATGCCAAAATGCCCCATTTCTGCGATCACTTTTTGCGGGCACCTCCCCCGATGCTGCCCATATAATTTTCAAGTCCGCAACTCTTTTATCCTAGGATATATTGAGCTTTTTCGGGACAAAATCGTGACGTCACCATCTCGCAAAAAGCTCCTAATTGCCAGGGTTTTTGGAATTGGCCTATTTCCCACACGAAAAGTGTCTTCGGGGATATCTAATCTATCGTTTTGCACCGTCAATTCAACTCTTTTTTTTTGACCCGCCATTTAAAAAGTTATAAGGTACTACCCTTATTAATATTCACAAAAATCGAACCATGCCAAAATGCCCCATTTCTGCGATCACTTTTTGCGGGCACCTCCCCCGATGCTGCCCACATAATTTTCAAGTCCGCAACTCTTTTATCCTAGGATATATTGAGCTTTTTCGGGACAAAATCGTGACGTCACCATCTCGCAAAAAGCTCCTAATTGCCAGGGTTTTTGGAATTGGCCTTTTTCCCACACGAAAAGTGTCTTCGGGGATATCTAATCTATCGTTTTGCACCGTCAATTCAACTTTTTTTTTTGACCCGCCATTTAAAAAGTTATAAGGTAGTACCCTTATTAATATTCACAAAAATCGAACCATGCCAAAATGCCCCATTTCTGCGATCACTTTTTGCGGGCACCTCCCCCGATGCTGCCCATATAATTTTCAAGTCCACAACTCTTTTATCCTAGGATATATTGAGCTTTTTCGAGACAAAATCGTGACGTCACCATCTCGCAAAAAGCTCCTAATTGCCAGGGTTTTTGGAATTGGCCTTTTTCCCACACGAAAAGTGTCTTCGGGGATATCTAATCTATCGTTTTTCCCACACGAAAAGTGTCTTCGGGGATATCTAATCTATCGTTCTGCACCGCCAATTCAACTTTTTTTTTTTGACCCGCCATTAAAAAAGTTATAAGGTAGTACCCTTATTAATATTCACAAAAATCGAACCATGCCAAAATGCCCCATTTCTGCGATCACTTTTTGCGGGCACCTCCCCCGATGATGCCCATATAATTTTCAAGTCCGCAACTCTTTTATCCTAGGATATATTGAGCTTTTTCGGGACAGAATCGTGACGTCACCTTCACGCAAAAAGCTCCAAATTGCCAGGGTTTTTGGAATTGGCCTTTTTCCCACACGAAAAGTGTCTTCGGGGATATCTAATCTATCGTTTTGCACCGTCAATTCAACTTTTTTTTTTTGACCCGCCATTTAAAAAGTTATAAGGTAGTACCCTTATTAATATTCACAAAAATCGAACCATGCCAAAATGCCCCATTTCTGCGATCACTTTTTGCGGGCACCTCCCCCCATGCTGCCCATATAATTTTCAAGTCCGCAACTCTTTTATCCTAGGGTATATTGAGCTTTTTCGGGACAAAATCGTGACGTCACCATCTCGCAAAAAGCTCCTAATTGCCAGGGTTTTTGGAATTGGCCTATTTCCCACACGAAAAGTGTCTTCGGGGATATCTAATCTATCGTTCTGCACCGCCATATCAACCTTTTTTTTTTTGACCCGCCATTAAAAAAGTTATAAGGTAGTACCCTTATTAATAATCACAAAAATCGAACCATGCCAAAATGCCCCATTTCTGCGATCACTTTTTGCGGGCACCTCCCCCGATGCTGCCCATATAATTTTCAAGTCCGCAACTCTTTTATCCTAGGATATATTGAGCTTTTTCGGGACAAAATCGTGACGTCACCATCTCGCAAAAAGCTCCTAATTGCCAGGGTTTTTGGAATTGGCCTATTTCCCACACGAAAAGTGTCTTCGGGGATATCTAATCTATCGTTTTGCACCGTCAATTCAACTCTTTTTTTTTGACCCGCCATTTAAAAAGTTATAAGGTACTACCCTTATTAATATTCACAAAAATCGAACCATGCCAAAATGCCCCATTTCTGCGATCACTTTTTGCGGGCACCTCCCCGATGCTGCCCATATAATTTTCAAGTCCGCAACTCTTTTATCCTAGGATATATTGAGCTTTTTCGGGTCAAAATCATGACGTCACCATCTCGCAAAAGCCCCTAATTGCCAGGGTTTTTGGAATTGGCCTTTTCCCACACGAAAAGTGTCTTCGGGGATATCTAATCTATCGTTTTGCACCGTCAATTCAATTTTTTTTTTTGACCGCCATAAAAAAGTTATAAGGTAGACCTTATTAATATTCACAAAATTCAACCATGCCAAATGCCCCATTTCTGCGATCACTTTTGCGGGCACCTCCCCCGATGCTGCCCATATAATTTCAAGTCCGCAACTCTTTATCCTAGGATATATTGAGCTTTTTCGGGACAAAATCATGGACGTCACCATCTCGCAAAAAGCTCTTAATTGCCAGGGTTTTTGGAATTGGCCTATTTCCCACACAAAAAGTGCCTTCGGGATATCTAATCTATCGTTTTGCACCGTCAATTCACTTTTTTTTTTGGACCCGCCATTAAAAAAAAGTTTAAAAGGTACTACCCTTATTAATATTCACAAAAATCGAACCATGCCAAAAATGCCCCATTTCTGCGATCACTTTTTGGGGCACCTCCCCCGATGCTGCCCAATATTTTCAAGTCCGCAACTCTTTTATCCTAGGATATATTGAGCTTTTTCGGGACAAATTCATGACGTCACCATCTCGCAAAAAGCTCCAAATTGCCAGGGTTTTTGGAATGCCTTTTCCCACACGAAAAGTGTCTTCGGGATATCTAATCTATCGTTTTGCACCGTCAATTCAACTTTTTTTTTTTGACCCGCCATTAAAAAAGTTATAAGGTAGTACCCTTATTAATATTCACAAAAATCGAACCATGCCAAATGCCCCATTTCTGCGATCACTTTTTGCGGGCACCTACCCCGATCTGCCCATATAATTTTCAGTCCGCAACTCTTTATCCTAGGATATATTGAGCTTTTTCGGGACAAAATCATGACATCACCATCTCGCAAAAAGCTCCTAATTGCCAGGGTTTTTGGGATTGGCCTTTTTCCCCCACGAAAAGTTCTTCGGGATATCTAATCTATCGTTTTGCACCGTCAATTCAACTTTTTTTTTTTGACCCGCGATTAAAAAAGTTATAAGGTAGTACCCTTATTAATATTCACAAAAATCGAACCATGCCAAAATGCCCCATTCTGTGATCACTTTTTGAGGGGCACTCCCCGATGCTGCCCATATAATTTTCAAGTCCGCAACTCTTTTATCCTAGGATATATTGAGCTTTTTCGGGACAAAATCATGACGTCACCATCTCGCAAAAAGCTCTAATTGCCAGGGTTTTTGGAATTGGCCTATTTCCCACACAAAAAGTGTCTTCGGGGATATCTAATCTATCGTTTTGCACCGTCAATTCAACTTTTATTTTTGACCCGCCATTAAAAAAGTTATAAGGTAGTACCCTTATTAATATTCACAAAAATCGAACCATGCCAAAATGCCCCATTTCTGCGATCACTTTTTGCGGGCACCTCCCCCGATGCTGCCCATATAATTTTCAAGTCCGCAACTCTTTTATCCTAGGATATATTGAGCTTTTTCGGGACAAAATCATGACGTCACCATCTCGCAAAAAGCTCTTAATTGCCAGGGTTTTTGGAATTGGCCTATTTCCGACACAAAAAGTGTCTTCGGGGATATCTAATCTATCGTTTTGCACCGTCAATTCAACTTTTTTTTTTTGACCCGCCATTAAAAAAGTTATAAGGTAGTACCCTTATTAATATTCACAAAAATCGAACCATGCCAAAATGCCCCATTTCTGCGATCACTTTTTGCGGGCACCTCCCCGATGCTGCCCATATAAATTTCAAGTCCGCAACTCTTTTATCCTAGGATATATTGAGCTTTTTCGGGACAAATTCATGACGTCACCATCTCGCAAAAAGCTCCTAATTGCCAGGGTTTTTGGAATTGGCCTTTTTCCCACACGAAAAGTGTCTTCGGGGATATCTAATCTATCGTTTTGCACCGTCAATTCAACTTTTTTTTTTGACCCGCCATTAAAAAAGTTATAAGGTAGTACCCTTATTAATATTCACAAAAATCGAACCATGCCAAAATGCCCCATTTCTGCGATCACTTTTTGCGTGCACCTCCCCCGATGCTGCCCATATAATTTTCAAGTCCGCAACTCTTTTATCCTAGGATATATTGAGCTTTTTCGGGACAAAATCATGACGTCACCATATCGCAAAAAGCTCTTAATTGGCAGGGTTTTTGGAATTGGCCTTTTCCCCACACGAAAAGTGTCTTCGGGGATATCTAATCTATCGTTTTGCACCGTCAATTCAACTTTTTTTTTTGACCCGCCATTAAAAAGTTATAAGGTAGTACCCTTATTAATATTCACAAAATTGAACCATGCCAAAATGCCCCATTTCTGCGATCACTTTTTGCGGGCACCTCCCCCGATGCTGCCCATATAATTTTCAAGTCCGCAACTCTTTTATCCTAGGATATATTGAGCTTTTTCAGGACAAAATCATGACGTCACCATCTCGCAAAAAGCTCTTAATTGGCAGGGTTTTTGGAATTGGCCTTTTTCCCACACGAAAAGTGTCTTCGGGGATATCTAATCTATCGTTCTGCACCGTCAATTCAACTTTTTTTTTTGACCCGCCATTAAAAAGTTATAAGGTAGTACCCTTATTAATATTCACAAAATTGAACCATGCCAAAATGCCCCATTTCTGCAATCACTTTTTGCGGGCACCTCCCCCGATGCTGCCCATATAATTTTCAAGTCCGCAACTCTTTTATCCTAGGATATATTGAGCTTTTTCGGGACAAAATCGTGACGTCACCATCTCGCAAAAAGCTCTTAATTGCCAGGGTTTTTGGTATTGGCCTATTTCCCACACGAAAAGTGTCTTCGGGGATATCTAATCTATCGTTCTGCACCGTCAATTCAACTTTTTTTTTTTGACCCGCCATTAAAAAAGTTATAAGGTAGTACCCTTATTAATATTCACAAAAATCGAACCATGCCAAAATGCCCCATTTCTGCGATCACTTTTTGCGGGCACCTCCCCCGATGCTGCCCATATAATTTTCAAGTCCGCAACTCTTTTATCCTAGGATATATTGAGCTTTTTCGGGACAAAATCATGACGTCACCATCTCGCAAAAAGCTCTTAATTGCCAGGGTTTTTGGAATTGGCCTATTTCCCATACGAAAAGTGTCTTAGGGGATATCTAATCTATCGTTTTGCACCGTCAATTCAACTTTTTTTTTTTGACCCGCCATTAAAAAAGTTATTAGGTAGTACCCTTATTAATATTCACAAAAATCGAACCATGCCAAAATGCCCCATTTCTGCGATCACTTTTTGCGGGCACCTCCCCCGATGCTGCCCATATAATTTTCAAGTCCGCAACTCTTTTATCCTAGGGTATATTGAGCTTTTTCGGGACGAAATCGTGACGTCACCATCTCGCAAAAAGCTCTTAATTGCCAGGGTTTTTGGAATTGGCCTTTTTTCCCACACGAAAAGTGTCTTCGGGGATATCTAATCTATCGTTTTGCACCGTCAATTCAACTTTTTTTTTGACCCGCCATTAAAAAAGTTATAAGGTAGTACCCTTATTAATATTCACAAAATTGAACCATGCCAAAATGCCCCATTTCTGCGATCACTTTTTGCGGGCACCTCCCCCGATGCTGCCCATATAATTTTCAAGTCCGCAACTCTTTTATCCTAGGATATATTGAGCTTTTTCAGGACAAAATCATGACGTCACCATCTCGCAAAAAGCTCTTAATTGGCAGGGTTTTTGGAATTGGCCTATTTCCCATACGAAAAGTGTCTTAGGGGATATCTAATCTATCGTTTTGCACCGTCAATTCAACTTTTTTTTTTTGACCCGCCATTAAAAAAGTTATAAGGTAGTACCCTTATTAATATTCACAAAAATCGAACCATGCCAAAATGCCCCATTTCTGCGATCACTTTTTGCGGGCACCTCCCCCGATGCTGCCCATATAATTTTCAAGTCCGCAACTCTTTTATCCTAGGATATATTGAGCTTTTTCGGGACAAAATCATGACGTCACCATCTCGCAAAAAGCTCTTAATTGCCAGGGTTTTTGGAATTGGCCTTTTTCCCACACGAAAAGTGTCTTCGGGGATATCTAATCTATCGTTTTGCACCGTCAATTCAACTTTTTTTTTTGACCCGCCATTAAAAAAGTTATAAGGTAGTACCCTTATTAATATTCACAAAAATTGAACCATGCCAAAATGCCCCATTTCTGCAATCACTTTTTGCGGGCACCTCCCCCGATGCTGCCCATATAATTTTCAAGTCCGCAACTCTTTTATCCTAGGATATATTGAGCTTTTTCGGGACAAAATCGTGACGTCACCATCTCGCAAAAAGCTCTTAATTGCCAGGGTTTTTGGAATTGGCCTATTTCCCACACGAAAAGTGTCTTCGGGGATATCTAATCTATCGTTCTGCACCGTCAATTCAACTTTTTTTTTTGACCCGCCATTAAAAAAGTTATAAGGTAGTACCCTTATTAATATTCACAAAAATCGAACCATGCCAAAATGCCCCATTTCTGCGATCACTTTTTGCGGGCACCTCCCCCGATGCTGCCCATATAATTTTCAAGTCCGCAACTCTTTTATCCTAGGATATATTGAGCTTTTTCGGGACAAAATCATGACGTCACCATCTCGCAAAAAGCTCTTAATTGCCAGGGTTTTTGGAATTGGCCTATTTCCCACACGAAAAGTGTCTTCGGGGATATCTAATCTATCATTTTGCACCGTCAATTCAACTTTTTTTTTTTGACCCGCCATTAAAAAAGTTATTAGGTAGTACCCCTATTAATATTCACAAAAATCGAACCATGCCAAAATGCCCCATTTCTGCGATCACTTTTTGCGGGCACCTCCCCCGATGCTGCCCATATAATTTTCAAGTCCGCAACTCTTTTATCCTAGGATATATTGAGCTTTTTCGGGACGAAATCGTGACGTCACCATCTCGCAAAAAGCTCTAATTGCCAGGGTTTTGGGAATTGGCCTTTTTTCCCACACGAAAAGTGTCTTCGGGGATATCTAATCTATCGTTTTGCACCGTCAATTCAACTTTTTTTTTACCCATTAAAGTTAAGTATACCTATTATATCACAAAATTAACCATGTCAATATGACCACCAATATTTGCAACAAATTTGCGTCCCCAGCAACACTCCACCCCCGATGCTGCCCATATAATTTTCAAGTCCGCAACTCTTTTATCCTAGGATATATTGAGCTTTTTCGGGACAAAATCATGACGTCACCATCTCGCAAAAAGCTCTTAATTGCCAGGGTTTTTGGTATTGGCCTATTTCCCACACGAAAAGTGTCTTCGGGGATATCTAATCTATCGTTCTGCACCGTCAATTCAACTTTTTTTTTGACCCGCCATTAAAAAAGTTATAAGGTAGTACCCTTATTAATATTCACAAAAATCGAACCATGCCAAAATGCCCCATTTCTGCGATCACTTTTTGCGGGCACCTCCCCCGATGCTGCCCATATAATTTTCAAGTCCGCAACTCTTTTATCCTAGGATATATTGAGCTTTTTCGGGACAAAATCATGACGTCACCATCTCGCAAAAAGCTCTTAATTGCCAGGGTTTTTGGAATTGGCCTATTTCCCATACGAAAAGTGTCTTAGGGGATATCTAATCTATCGTTTTGCACCGTCAATTCAACTTTTTTTTTTTGACCCGCCATTAAAAAAGTTATTAGGTAGTACCCTTATTAATATTCACAAAAATCGAACCATGCCAAAATGCCCCATTTCTGCGATCACTTTTTGCGGGCACCTCCCCCGATGCTGCCCATGTAATTTTCAAGTCCGCAACTCTCTTATCCTAGGATATACTGAGCTTTTTTGGGACAAAATCATGACGTCACCATCTCGCAAAAAGCTCCTAATTGCCAGGGTTTTTGGAATTGGCCTTTTTCCCACACGAAAAGTGTCTTCGGGGATATCTAATCTATCGTTCTGCACCGTCAATTCAACTTTTTTTTTTGACCCGCCATTAAAAAAGTTATAAGGTTGTACCCTTATTAATATTCACAAAAATCGAACCATGCCAAAATGCCCCATTTCTGCAATCACTTTTTGCGGGCACCTCCCCCGATGCTGCCCATGTAATTTTCAAGTCAGCAACTCTTTTATCCTAGGATATATTGAGCTTTTTCGCGACAAAATCATGACGTCACCATCTCGCAAAAAGCTCCTAATTGCCAGGGTTTGGCCTTTAATAAAAAACACGCTTGAGCGACTGATTACTTGCCAGTTGGTAAAATGACCCTACACCTTTCAGAAAAATAGGGACTTTTGAAGATGACTCTCTCAACTCCAAATGTATCCAGTTGAAAGTCAAAAATCCCAGGGGCACATTATTGGACCACTTTCTACAATCTATAAAAGCCACAACTTTCAAAAATTTGAATTAAAGAAAAAGTTGTGGGTTTACATTTTAATAATGAGGTGACGCGGCTGAATTTCTCTAAATTTAGTGTGTTGCACCCTTCACTGCCACAATGCTGAGCTGTATAGCGCGCCCTCACTAGTCCGTTGTGATATGCTGTTGTTGTTGTTGTTGTTTGGGACGTGTCTTCAAAAGTACAGCTGGACAATATTCAATTTAAACAAAACTACAGTTAACGTTTTTCCATGGTCTTCTGGACTGTTTCTTCCATCAATTGCAATTGATAGCTCTTCCAGCTGTGGGTGTTATAACGCCTAGTGCTGGCTCCAGGCTCCTGTAAACTGTTGTTGTTTTACTCATTTGCACCTTATAGTACTAATTTAGTTTATCATCACTTGCACATGACCAGTGACCTCACCTGATGCACTATCATAGTATAGTTTCATTCGAGAACTGCTATAGAGACTACTCGAGACTCAATGTTGTTTTCAATTAATCATTATTAATACTAAAATACTAAGGCCCTACTATTATTTATATCACTACTGCACACTAGTATAGTAATTAATACTCTTTGCTCAGCAGGAGCCTATACTATACTTGGCATTATGGTCAACTCGGTCCGAAGTCAACTCAGTCAAAAGTCATCTCGGTCCCAGGTCATCTCGGTCCCCAGTCAACTCGGACTGAACAGTTAAATGAATTGTGGTTGACGGAAAGTGGAGGGAAGTAGTTGTCCAATTTAGGTAAACTTAGGTAGGCCTATATTACAAGAAATGGTATTTGTAAAACATATTCAAGTAGACCCAGAGCTGGTAGGGCTAGCATTCAATTGCGATTGATGGAAGAAACAGTCAAGATGACCATGACGTTAACTGATAGTTTTGTTTAAAACTCTGCGCTGTGCGAGACTACCAGTTGAAATATGGCTGATTTTATGCGTTTTTGTTAATTATTCTGCGTATGAATTCATTTGAAATATAATTTTCCATGACTTTGAGTGGCCTGGGTAAGTTCATTGATCCGTGTACATACCGTCCAATCAGTTACCGTTTTAAAATTGTATAAAGAAAAAGGACAAACGAACCCTGTACCCTCTACCGTTCTTAAATATGTAAATGAAAAAGGAAAACACAACCCTTTAGCATTGTTGACTCTTTAAAAGGAAAACAGAAAAACAAACCCTTTACCCTTTACCGTTTTTGAATCTTTGAAAGTAAAAAAAGAAAAACAAACCCTTTACCCATTACCAGTTTAAAATCTGTAAAAAGGAAAAAAGAAAAACCAGAATCTTCACCAATTACCGTTTTGAAATGCAAAATAAAAAACAAAAAAACAAGCTTCATATTATTTTACTATTTTTAACTCCATTATAAAGAATAAACCTTTCTAATTTTTTTCTAAAAAGAAGGAACCTCCACCTCTCACCTTTTCGGAATTTGTATTAAGAAAAAGGGAGAACTAGGTTTCCACTACCATATTCCTGTTTAGTGCGTAAACCGAAAAGCCGATTTTTAAAATTTTCTTTTGAGTAATCAGCTTTAAATAAAGAAATAGAAGCAGCACACCTGTATTTGTTTTTCCTGTATTTGTTTTTCCTTATTCAACTGAGACAAGTGACCGATTTGTGTTTTTTTTTTCGCCTAACTCACAAGGCCGAATGGCAACTCAAGGTGAGGGCTACACACTTAACTGATTTGGGCTGTTGACCCAAATCAACTGACACCAGAGGCACGTTGCCACCTACTCCTGGGGCTGAAACAGGGTTACCCCCTTCACAGTCCGTAAGGATGTAGGCATGGGTATCATCCACTGGGAGCCTGGCTGGTAGAGCAGAATGCACTACCTTCCCAACTTACAATGTATATATTTCTTTGCTTTTCTGTCGAAGAAACACGAATAACTAAAACCTATCACCAAACTTGTTGCCAAAACAGGAAAAGGAAAAACGAAACCCTTTACCAGTTTAAGCCCAGCGATGCCAGAGTGCAGCCGAGTTCGTCCGCAATTTCTGTGCAGTAAATATTTACCCTAATCGCCATTGCTGTGCCTTTTTAAAAAAGATTTTTGCGGGTTGTGATTGTCAGGTGAATACACAAATTAGGTACATGTTTTGTTTCGGTTTCTTAGACCTTTGCAACAGCAATCTAGTAAATTTTATTTCATCATGAGACGATGTACTACAAACTTTCCCCGAATGCATTGCAACGCATAGCACATCCGGTTAATTGCAGTTAGGGTCACGGGTCACAGGTCACGTACGTTGTTGACACTGACACTACGGTGACTGACACTGACAGTGTTGACTAGAGTGATGGTATGGTGTTCTATAGACGACAGATGTGCGTCGCATCGTGCCGTCGCGTCGCCTGTTCCGTTGCCCGTGGCGTCGTGCGTCGCGTCGTGCGTCGCGTCGTGCCGTCGCCCGTCGCGTCGTGCCGTCGCCCTTCGCATTGTGCGTTGCGTCGCCTGTTTTACAATTGTTTTTCATAGAGGCTTCGGCTGTCGTCGTGCCGTCGCGTCGCCCGTCGTCCGTCGCGTCGTGCCGTCGCGTCGTGCCGTCGCGTCGCCAATTTTTAACCCATGAGTTCTTCGTTGTCTCTGACAATGTTGTACCAGGCTGAACTCACTCAGCACTTAATTTAGTGCCAGCACCAAATTTCAAAAATCTTAGTCAACGACCGTCATTGACAGTCAGAACGGATTACCAAATTCTCATGTTTGCCCTCGTTTCAATTGAAAAGGTGTCATCATAAAATCATGAAATATTTTTATTTTTCTTCACAGATGTCTGCCCTATATCCCAGACTGTCATGCCAGAGCGCCTCCCATTTATGAAGTCCACAATCTTGGACCCCTCTTTTGTTTTTCTTTTGTTTGTACTTGTCCGGCAGTTATCCCATATCTCTTGACCCTATTGACCCCTTGAAAAACACTGAACATACCTCTGCACATAGTGAGGATAGGTGCATCAGGCAAGGAGACAATTGTCCCCTATTGAGTGTAGAAATGAACTCACGAACCGACTCAGTTAAAATTGTGAAATTAAAAGATCTGTCTTCTGCCATTTATAGTTATAACTCAATAATAATCAAATTTCTTTTTTTCTTTTTTTTACAGGGTGCCAGAAATGTCAACCCCATTCCATATTTTGCCCAGTGTTTTGGCCACAAGATGCACATGGACCAGAATGAAAAGCTTTCAATGTTTGGGGGTAACACATGTGTTAGCCATTGATGGGTACAGCAGCAAGGTTGTGGGCTGGAGCAGCATGCCAATAAAAAACAACCTTATCATATTATGACAATGTGTACAGGTGAGCTACATGTACAGTTAGTAAATATTTATGTTCTAAAAAGCAATCATGGGTACAATACTTTGTCAGCATCTCTTAACACAAAACTTAAAAACTTTTTTTGGTCTTTTTCAACCTAATTTCCACTTGTTTTGGTTTTTACACTCGAAGGTCACTACACACTTTTGTGTGTGTGTGTATTGTGGAATTCCTTCCCTTTAAAAAGGGTAATTAATGAATAATCCTATATTTGTTTTACTACTATGGTGGGTGTTTTTGTTATAAAGAGCTTGTATGGGGCTATCCAAGGGTGTAAGCTTGAAAAAATCGGGCATTGATGTGAGGGTGATTTTAACGTGAATACCTTGTGTTGCAGCTCGGAGTCCAAGAATTCAAGTTGGCAAGCTTTCGCGAGGACTTTGTAGTACCCCCGCTCGCCTGTGATTTCCGGACTGGAGATGCCAGAAAAAGGACCACAAAAGTCGGATTTTTAGACGAATGACTATCCAAGGTAGATTATGGTGCAAATTTTGTCTCTCTAGCATGCATAGTTCATGAGTTAGGGTCTCCCCCAACTAAACTTATTTCTTGCCATTACTTCGGCACGAGGAGGCGCCGTCTTGAGGCCCCGTCACTTTTTGATTTTGGCGTGGGGTAGGCCTACTATCTTAGCCACTGGCGTCGCTTACAAAATTCGTTCAGCCACGGCGTTTAGACCTGAAGAGAGCCCTCGTGTGGGGCTATCCAAGGGTGTATGCTTGAAAAAATCGGGCATTCAGGTGGGGGTGATTTTAACGTGCTTACCTTGTGTTGCAGCTCAGAGTCCAAGAATTCAAGTTGGCAAGCTTTCGCGAGGACTTTGTAGTACTCCCGCTCGCTTGTGATTTCCGGTCTGGAGATGCCAGAAAAGGGACCACAAAAGTCGGATTTTCATCAGACGAGTGACTATCCAAGGTAGATTATGGTGTAAATTTTGTCTCTCTAGCATGCTTAGTTCATGAGTTAGGGTCTCCCCCAACTAAACTTATTTCTTGCCATTACTTCGGCACGAGGTGGCGCGCCGTCTTGAGGCCCCGTCACTTTTTGATTTTGGCGTGGGGTAGGCCTACTATCTTAGCCACTAGCATCGCTTACAAAATTCGTTCAGCCACAGCGTTTAGACCTGAAGAGAGCCCTCGTGTGGGGATATCCAAGGGTGTAAGCTTGAAAAAATCGGGCATTGATGTGGGGGTGATTTTAACGTGCATACCTTGTGTTGCAGCTCGGAGTCCAAGAATTCAAGTTGGCAAGCTTTCGCGAGGACTTTGTAGTACCCCCGCTCGCCTGTGATTTCAGGTCTGGAGATGCCAGAAAGGGGACCACAAAAGTCGGATTTTCGGACGAGTGACTATCCAAGGTAGATTTTTGTGCAAATCTTGTCTCTCTAGCATGCTTAGTTCATGAGTTAGGGTCTCCCCCAACTAAACTTATTTCTTGCCATTACTTCGGCACGACGTGGCGCGCCGTCTTGAGGCCCCGTCACTTTTTGATTTTGGCGTAGGGTAGGCCTACTATCTTAGCCACTGGCGTCGCTTACAAAATTGGTTCAGCCACGGCGTTTAGACCTGAAGAGAGCCCTCGTGTGGGGCTATCCAAGGGTGTAAGCTTGAAAAAATCGGGCATTGATGTGGGGGTGATTTTAACGTGCTTACCTTGTGTTGCAGCTCGGAGTCCAAGAATTCAAGTTGGCAAGCTTTCGCGAGGACTTTGTAGTACCCCCGCTCGCCTGTGATTTCCAGTCTGGAGATGCCAGAAAAGGGACCACAAACGTCAGATTTTCGGACGAGTGACTATCCAAGGTAGATTATGGTGCAAATTTTGTCTCTCTAGCATGCTTAGTTCATGAGTTAGGGTCTCCCCCAACTCAACTTACTTCTTGCCATTACTTCGGTACGAGGTGGCGCGCCGTCTTGAGGCCCTGTCTCTATTTGATTTTGGCGTGGGGTAGGCCTACTATCTTAGCCACTGGCGTCGCTTACAAAATTGGTTCAGCCTAGGCGTTTGGACCTGAAGAGAGCCCTCGTGTGGGGCTATCCAAGGGTGTAAGCTTGAAAAAATCGGGCATTGAAGTGGGAGTGATTTTAACGTGCATACCTTGTGTTGCAGCTCGGAGTCCAAGAATTCAAGTTGGCAAGCTTTCGCGAGGACTTTGTAGTACCCCCGCTCGCCTGTGATTTCCTGTCTGCGAAAAAAGGGACCATAAAAGTTGAATTTTTGGACGATTGACTATACAAGGTAGATTCAGGTACAAATTTTGTCCCTCTTGCATGCTTAGTTTATGAGTTATGACCCCCCCCCCCACCAACTAAACTTATTTCTTGCCATTACTCTGCACGACGTATCGCGCTGTCTTGAGGACCTGTCACTTTTTGCCTTTGGCATGTGGTAGGCCTACTATCTTAGCCACTCGCGTCGCTTACACAATCATTACAGCCATGGCGTTTGAACCTGAAGAGAGCCTTTGTTTGGGGCTATCCAAGGGTTTGTGCAAATTAGCATATTGCAATATTGTACCAGCATTCCACAGGATTTTCATCATGCAAAAACAAAGTTTAAATATATATAGATATATATATATTTCTTGATAATAAATATAGGCAATTGCTGTTTATACAAAAAAGGCTTTCTATTTTTAAATATATATATTATTGTAAAAGAAATGTAAGACCTATTAATTTTGTGATGACGACAGTTTCTGATCATTGTATAATCCTATTTGTGAACTCTTTGTAGTTTTATCACATAAGTGTGCTATGCAGAGACTGAAAAATTAAGTCAAATTATCATGGAGTATTAATGACTGGCAAGTTTTAAGTTTATTCCAATTCAGGTGTAAATTTTCGACGATTTGATTCAAATTCTAGTGATAGTCGCCACACAATTTAATATCCCATTTACAAAACTACATTTTTATAACTCATGAGTTTAAGTGGAAATGATGAAAAGATTTTGGTTACATTTTACCATAAAGACCAGTGCAGTATCTTGCCTGCCACAACATGCCATGGAATGTACAAGGTCACTCTTTTTGTAAACAAGGGTTACATGGTCTGTGTGAGCACAAAAATGTGCTTACCAGTAAACAGCTTTATAGAATTGGGCCAGGTTGCTGGCTAGTAGCTAGGAGTACATCAATGTGACCTTCGCTCTGAACTAGTCTTAACCACACAATGAAATAGGAAGGAACTATAAAGTATAAATAAATAGTAAACTTGGAGTACAACCATGTGTCGATCTCTTTTGTGAGAGTGGTGGCTCTGAAAAGAGCCTGTGTGGTCTCGACGTTTCGATATTTAATATCCCATTAAAACAAACTACATGGTGTGGTCTCGACGTTTCGAACAGTATACTCTGCTCGTCTTCAGGAGAATGCTGGACTGCTGGCGGTGATGGAGCTTAAGTAGCGCTCGCGGGATGCACATATTTTGGGCGGGAAGGGTCAAAGCTGGTCTTGGCCGGTCTCAGAGCCACCACTCTCACAAAAGAGATTTACACTTGGTTTGTTGTGCCCGCAAGTTTACTATTCATTTTTAATTCCTTCCTATTTTTCCACACCATGCAAAGCTTCAAACATTACTCACACAATGAAACTTTATTGCTTTGCTTTGTTTATCACCATTTTAATTACAGCTGTGTTATTCTTACATAAATGCAATGTTAACATTAGACTTCTTTTGATCAGAGAATTTACCGTTTGTGTCACGGAATTCAAACCTTTACAGCGTATGATTGATTATATTACGAATATTACGAGTCACTGTTGTGAAATTATACAATTTTTTAAATATCTGTAAAATTAACAGTCGTCTTCTTAGAAAATCTGCTTTTAGTATTGACATGGTGAAGGAAGTGAGTATAAAAATTAAACTACTTATTAAATACTTTTGAAATTATTGTTGAGTTTAATGATGATCGTCTTCTAGTTTGGAGACACAAAATAAGTGATATACACGTACAAGTGCAACAGGATAGTTTTTTGAAGAAAAAAAGAAGACGGTTTGGTTTAGAATGTACCGTTTGGACATGGGCAATTCCACACTAATGGGCCAAAAGATAACTTTGTAAAATAGGCATGTGAGAGCGAGACTAAAGTAACCATTCTGTTACAGTCTTCTCCTTTACATTTTAAATCTGTTTATGATTGTTTGTAGTAAAAAATAACAAATTACTCGGTGACCTCTAGGAATTACAAGGTCATATAAAATGTGTTACGTATGTATCAAAGACAGACATATGGCCTGGAAAGGAAAGAAAGAATGAAAAAAACAGTTACAAAATACTGTGTCAGTAACTTTCCTAACCCTTAAAGATTGTATGCAATAAAACTGAGATGTTGCTGTGGGTATTAAGGCAATAACAATCGGAAATAAATCACGTACAAACATTGGACATACGCTTTTGTGGCAAAATTCTGTCCTTGTTTGTACGTATAAATTTGTTTTTAAAACTTAAAATTTCTTAATTAGCCATGGAAGAAGTTTTTTAATTTTGGCTGGTAACTATCCCTATGGGTCTGAAGAATTGGTATCTGGGCAATACATTTATTTTAATAGAACCTCTATCAAATGATAACAAAAATGTCTGTCCTTGTTACATACGTATAAAACTTGAAGAATTATCTCCTCCAGTTTTTTAAACAGTCGGTCATTTACCTCTTTTTTGTTAGCCCACAATCCTCATGTGCTTCTGAATGTACACAGACAAACATTATGACAACATGCTTCATTTTGTTACTACTATCCAACGTTCCCCTCCCGTGTCACTCTTTTGTGCCCATTAGTGTGGAATTGCCCACATGCTAAATCCACCCAAATCTTTACAGAGCGAAATGCTTGACTGAGTAAAATGAGTAAATTACGCGCCTTTCTGTATGGGACTGATGGTGGCGTGACGCACACGCGTTTGCGCGTCTGCCCAGTGCACAACTCCTCGGCGTTTGCCAACCATGTACGCATGCGTGAATGTATAATTAGCATACTTCAGTGGAAAGGTCCACTGTCGATTTGGGCAGTGGCTATAATCGGTCCGGCACCCGTTTGGATTGGCTGTAAAATCAATGGCCCCTGTTGATTGACAACCCCCTCTAGGAAGTAAGGCATGGTCCAGCTTAGGATAGCATGGCATATGAGCTGACTAGTGTGTACGGCGTGGTTAAGACAGTGGACATATTGCATGTTAGCATAGAACCGCACAATAAGCTTTGACCCCAATAGATGCCCCTCCTGCCAATTTCAATAAAAACCTCTTCAATCTAACGTCTGACTCATTTAAAATGGAGGTTCCATCGCGTCAGCATTCACAGTAAAGAAAAGACTATTTCAGTTTCAACAGTCTACCCTTCAGTGGTCAAATATAGATTATTCAAACTCATTAGGTCGCAACGATAATTCAATATCGCAAAAGCCAACAGCAACAGGCTGGTCAACCACTCAATTTCATCAATAAGCACACATTTTTCTAACTGTTGTATTCAAAATCGTTTCAATGATTTATTGTGCCTGCTGAAGAGTAGATACTCGGGGGAAATTAATTAATCTACACTAGTTCGGCATTGTATATGTCGCCCTCTAGAGCGATTTTAAAGGAAAATAATGGCTGCCCGTGGTCAGTACAGACTAGTGAACAATTCAAATCAGAGGAGCATTCATCTGCTGGGAGGAAAGGCCCAGCTGATTGGCGGATGATTTGGCCTATACCCAACAACTCATTCACAGTGCATCAGATGGTACAACTATACCGAGATGCCAAGAACATCAACACAGTGAAGGTTAGAAACCAACTTTAAAAATTATGAACATAGAAACTTAAAAAAAAAACAAAAAAATACTAAAAGGACATGTAATTTGTTTTGCTAGTTTACGTTTGTAACAAACCCTGATGATGAAAACATTAGAAATTCAACTATAAAATGGTGAATATGTAGTCTTGAATGCATATAAAAGTATTGGGAATTGAAAATGTCCCCACACTTTAGTGGACTTCAAGGGATATGAAAAATTTCCACAGGCCAATATTGATTAATTTCGACCTAGCTTGAAAAGCCGAATTTGGGAAATCGGGGTCGATTTCACAAAACTCTTCCTCACTTAGGACTAGTCCTAGGCAATGCTAAGACATAGGACTCACTGGTCCTAACTTAAGACTAGTCCTATCTCTTACTGTCTTAGCATTGCCTAGGACTAGTCCTAAGTTAGGAAGAGTTTTGTGAAATCGACCCCAGTTGTTGCGGGCACCTCCCCTGATGTCACCGTATCGGATTTGAATGATATGTACTCTCTTATCCTAAGAAATATTGGGATTCTTGTGCAAAAATTAGTATGGTGGCCCTGAAGGGACATCGAGCATACATATCTACGTGAACATTTAAGTAAATAATCAAAGTTTTTGCCCAAATTCGCATACATTCACGTAAATATTTACGTAAATATTTGCGTTAACGCACAATCTTTGAATATTCACGTAAATGTTTACGTAAATACTCACAAATTGTGCCCCAAATCGGAAATATTCCCGTAAATATTTACGTAAATATTTGCGAGTTGTGCCCAAAGTCGCAAATATTTACGTAAATATTTGCTACTGGAACACAAGTTGTGAATATTCACGTCAATATTAACGTAAATATTGGAGAGTTCGGGGTACAAATCGTGAATATTAACGTAAATAGTTACGTGAAAATTTACGAATTGTTTCTCAAGGGCAAAAATCGTGAATATTTACGTAAATTTTCACGTAAATATATTTGTTTGAAGTCCCTTCAGGGCCACCATAAGTATGTAATATTGCAGTTTAAAAAAATTCTGCTTATCACTTTTGTCTTTTATTTGGCTTTGTTTTTTAACATTGCGCTTTGAGGCCGTTTTGCGGCAATACTGTGCTTGATAAGTTTGTTTTTATTATTAAAATTATCAACAATAGAAAGGTCTATAAAGCTCCTCCGACGGGGCTTCATGCTATAGCAAAAATGAGACAGTGATCAAGGTGGCAGACCAGTATTCAGTATTGTTATTGCACGTATTGTAACGTGAAAAAGGGATGAAGACGGCATGACCCAATGCCAATGGAATTGCATGTACACTTGGTATGTAGCATTGTGTAATACACGTATAAGAACCCAGTGCACCTGTTGTAAAGAGATAGGGTTCGCCCCTGTGTTCCTGGTTTGATTGGCAGCATATTGCGCTACAGCACCGTGTAAACCATCACAGGGTGCTATGTAAAGGAAAAAATGTCTCATACTTCAAAACGTTCCAAAGGATATTATACGCTACGAGGAGTGGCTTTATGACCAGCGATCCTACTACATTCATTCAACCAGTCTGATGGTGTGGATGAGCATGGCTGACACAACCGTTCTCAAAAATGGCATCGAAAACGTGAGTGTTGCGCTACACTTTTGGGACTAAAGTGCACATTTTTTTTCCTGGAAACCAAGATGTTCCAACGGATACTACACGCTACAAGGAGTAGCTTTATGACCAGCGATCCTACTACATTCATTCAACCAGTCTGATGGTGTGGAGGAGCATGGCTGACACAACCGTTCTCAGAAATGGCATCGAAAACGTGAGTGTTTAGCAACGCTTTTGGGACTAAAGTGCACAGTTTTGTATGGAAACCCAGATGTTCCAACGGGTATACGCTACGAGGAGTGGCTTAATGACCAGCGATCCTACTACATTCATTCAACCAGTCTGATGGTGTGGATGAGCATGGCTGACACAACCGTTCTCAGAAATGGCATCGAAAACGTGAGTGTTTAGCAACACTTTTGGGACTAAAGTGCACAGTTTTGTCTGGAAACCCAGATGTTCCAACGGGTATACGCTACGAGGAGTGGCTTAATGACCAGCGATCCTACTACATTCATTCAACCAGTCTGATGGTGTCGATGAGCATGGCTGACACAACCGTTCTCAGAAATGGCATCGAAAACGTGAGTGTTTAGCAACACTTTTGGGACTAAAGTGCACAGTTTTGTCTGGAAACCCAGATGTTCCAACGGGTATACGCTACGAGGAGTGGCTTAATGACCAGCGATCCTACTACATTCATTCAACCAGTCTGATGGTGTGGATGAGCATGGCTGACACAACCGTTCTCAGAAATGGCATCGAAAATGTGAGTGTTTAGCAACACTTTTGGGACTAAAGTGCACATTTTTTTTTCTGGAAACCAAGATGTTCCAACGGATACTATACGCTACAAGGAGTAGCTTTATGACCAGCGATCCTACTACATTCATTCAACCAGTCTGATGGTGTGGAGGAGCATGGATGATACAACCGTTCTCAGAAATGGCATCGAAAACGTGAGTGTTTAGCAACACTTTTGGGACTAAAGTGCACAGTTTTGTATGGAAACCTTACAAGGTGTCCTGAATCTTTTTTCTTCTTTACAAATCTAGGAAAAAACTCCCGTTTCGAGCCCTTATTGCTTTTCTCGTGGCGAAGGTTACTGATGTGCTCGATTTATAAAAAACACAATTATTTTGAGTTGTAAAGAGACATGTATGTGGGAATATACCATGGAGGAAGGAATCGGACACACTTTTTTTTAGTGTACGCTACTTGGGCATGAATTTTGTTTTGCCCACTTCCATGGCAAAATAGCCTAGCTCGAAAGAATCAAATGTACATGACTCAAGACAGAGATGAGCTGTTTTGCCATCAAAACGGCCGGGACGAAAGTGTAAAAAAAAAAGACCAAGATGGGACATGCCATATACAAAACCATACATTGTAGTTTGAAACTTCCATAAATAACACCCTTAATTTACCCAGAAATGATCTTACATTGACAACCCAAATTGTCGGTCGAGTTGGGCTGTTTTGCCGTTACCATTGAGTAGGTGTTGTGACCTACACTTGGTGATTCCAATGCATATTATGGTATTGTTCGTATTCTGAATTATCGGTTGACACCCCAGTACCAAAACAGTGTGGAATGTGGCATTCCGGTCACCGTGAAACGGAGCCGACTCCACCTGTTGAAATAACTGCATACGTTTAACAAAACTAACAAATGAATTCAAGATAAAGCCATTTAAAGGCACAGTACACGTTTGGGATTGACTCTGAAAATTAATGGCAATAAAAACTTACTTGGTAAGAAGTACAGCAGCTTTGGGTAGTATAATGCATTTTGAGAAACTTTTAACTTCGAAGTACTACGGTTATGGAAAATATCTCACTTTGTATTTCCCAAAATTGAAATCTGGGAAGCGTTTCTGCAGACTGTTTAGTGTATTTCTATGATTCTTCTGAGAGTACAGAAACCCAGTTGAACATGCATTTGCGAAGCCTTCGAGGTAACCCCGCTCGCCTGTGATTTCCAGTCTGATTTTTCGTCTTCCTAACATGCTTTGTTTAAGAGTTATGGTCAAACTTAACTAAATTTATTTCTTGCCAGTATTCGGCATGACTAGTCGTGTCCGCGTTTTTTGCTTGTACCCTGGGGGTAGGCCCATACTCTCTCAGCCACTCGCGTCGCTTAAAAAATCATCACAGCCACGGCGTTTCAACTTGGAGCGAGCCCTCGAAAAGGGCTTTCCAATGGTGTAAAGCTTGAACAAATCCAGCAATGATGTGAGGGTGAATCGAACTTGTATACCTTGTGTTTCAGCTGAGAGTACACCAATCCAGTTGAACAGACTTTTGCGAGACCTTCGGACTTCCTTCGCTCGCCTGTAATTTCCGGACTGAAGATGCCAGACAAGGACCATAAACGTTTGATGTTCGGACGAGTGACTAACCAAGGCAGAGTCAGGTAAAATTTTTGTCTCTTTAGCTTGCTTAGTTCATGAGTTATGGTCAAACTTAACTAAATTTAATTCTTGCCATTGTTCGGCTTGACATGTCGCGTCGTCTTGAGATTTTTTGCTTTTGCCAATGCGGTTGGACTACCCTACCTAGGATATATTGAGCTTTTTCGGGACAATACCATGACGTCACCATCTCGCAAAAAGTTCATAATTGCCAGGGTTTTTGGAATTGGCATTTTTCCAACACGAAAAGTGTCTTCGGGGATATCTAATCTATCGTTCTGCACCGTCAATTCAACTTTTTTTTTGACCCGCCATTAAAAAAATTATAAGGTAGTAGTACCCTTATTAATATTCACAAAAATCGAACCATGCCAAAATGCCCCATTTCTGCGATCACTTTTTGCGGGCACCTCCCCCGATGCTGCCCATATAATTTTCAAGTCCGCATCTCTCTTAACCTAGGATATATTGAGCTTTTTCGGGACAAAACCATGACGTCACCATCTCGCAAAAAGTTCATAATTGCCAGGGTTTTTGGAATTGGCATTTTTCCAACACGAAAAGTGTCTTCGGGGATATCTAATCTATCGTTCTGCACCGTCAATTCAACTTTTTTTTTTAGACCCGCCATTAAAAAAGTTATAAGGTAGTTCCCTTAATAATATTCACAAAAATCGAACCATGCCAAAATGCCCCATTTCTGCGATCACTTTTTGCGGGCACCTCCCCCGATGCTGCCCATATAATTTTCAAGTCCGCATTTCTCTTATCCTAGGATATATTGAGCTTTTTCGGGACAAAATCATGACGTCACCATCTCGCCAAAAGCTCCTAATTGCCAGGGTTTTTGGAATTGGCCTTTTTCCCACACGAAAAGTGTCTTCGGGGATATCTAATCTATCGTTCTGCACCGTCAATTCAACTTTTTTTTTTTGACCCGCCATTAAAAAAGTTATAAGGTAGTAGTACCCTTATTAATATTCACAAAAATCGAACCATGCCAAAATGCCCCATTTCTGCGATCACTTTTTGCGTGCACCTCCCCCGATGCTGCCCATGTAATTTTCAAGTCCGCAACTCTTTTATCCTAGGATATATTGAGCTTTTTCAGGACAAAATCATGACGTCACCATCTCGCACAAAGCTCCTAATTGCTAGGGTTTTTGGAATTGGCGTTTTTCCCACACGAAAAGTGTCTTCGGGGATATCTAATCTATCGTTCTGCACCGTCAATTCAACTTTTTTTTTTTGACCCGCCATTAAAAAAGTTATAAAGGTATAATTTCTGCGATCACTTTTTGCAGGCACCTCCCCTGATGCTGCCCATGTAATTTTCAAGTCCGCAACTCTCTTATCCTAGGATATATTGAGCTTTTTCGGGAGAAAATCATGACGTCACCATCTCGCAAAAAGCTCCTAATTGCTAGGGTTTTTGGAATTGGCCTTTTTCCCACACGAAAAGTGTCTTCGGGGATATCTAATCTATCGTTCTGCACCGTCAATTCAACTTTTTTTTTTGACCCGCCATTAAAAAAGTTATAAGGTAGTAAGTACCCTTATTAATATTCACAAAAATCGAACCATGCCAAAATGCCCCATTTCTGCGATCACTTTTTGAGGGGCACCTCCCCCGATGCTGCCCATGTAATTTTCAAGTCCGCAACTCTCTTATCCTAGGATATATTGAGCTTTTTCGGGACAAAATCATGACGTCACCATCTCGCAAAAAGCTCCTAATTGCCAGGGTTTTTGAAATTGGCCTTTTTCCCACACGAAAAGTGTCTTCGGGGATATCTAATCTATCGTTCTGCACCGTCAATTCAACTTTTTTTTTTTGACCCACCAATAAAAAAGTTATAAGGTAGTAGTACCCTTATTAATATTCACAAAAATCGAACCATGCCAAAATGCCCCATTTCTGCGATCACTTTTTTTGTGGGCACCTCCCCCGATGCTGCCCATATAATTTTCAAGTCCGCAACTCTCTTATCCTAGGATATATTGAGCTTTTTCGGGACAAAATCATGACGTCACCATCTCGCAAAAAGCTCCTAGTTGCCAGGGTTTTTGGAATTGGCCTTTTCACCACACGAAAAGTGTCTTCGGGGATATCTAATCTATCGTTCTGCTACGTCAATTCAACTTTTTTTTTGACGCGCCATTAAAAAAAGTTATAAGGTAGTACCCTTATTAATATTCACAAAAATCGAACCATGCCAAAATGCCCCATTTCTGCAATCACTTTTTCCGGGCACCTCCCCCGATGCTGCCCATGTAATTTTCAAGTCCGCAACTCTCTTATCCTAGGATATATTGAGCTTTTTCGGGACAAAATCATGACGTCACCATCTCGCCAAAAGCTCCTAATTGCCAGGGTTTTTGGAATTGGCCTTTTTCCCACACGAAAAGTGTCTTCGGGGATATCTAATCTATCGTTCTGCACCGTCAATTCAACTTTTTTTTTTTGACCCGCCATTAAAAAAGTTATATTAATATTCACAAAAATCGAACCATGCCAAAATGCCCCATTTCTGCGATCACTTTTTGCGGGCACCTCCCCCGATGCTGCCCATGTAATTTTCAAGTCCGCAACTCTCTTATCCTAGGATATATTGAGCTTTTTCGGGACAAAATCATGACGTCACCATCTCGCAAAAAGCTCCTAATTGCCAGGGTTTTTGGAATTGGCCTTTTTCCCACACGAAAAGTGTCTTCAGGGATATCTAATCTATCGTTCTGCACCGTCAATTCAACTTTTTTTTTTGACCCGCCATTAAAAAAGTTAATAATATTCACAAAAATCGAACCATGCCAAAATGCCCCATTTCTGCGATCACTTTTTGCGGGCACCTCCCCCGATGCTGCCCATGTAATTTTCAAGTCCGCAACTCTCTTATCCTAGGATATATTGAGCTTTTTCGGGACAAAATCATGACGTCACCATCTCGCAAAAAGCTCCTAATTGCCAGGGTTTTTGGAATTGGCCTTTTTCCCACACGAAAAGTGTCTTCAGGGATATCTAATCTATCGTTCTGCACCGTCAATTCAACTTTTTTTTTTGACCCGCCATTAAAAAAGTTAATAATATTCACAAAAATTGAACCATGCCAAAATGCCCCATTTCTGCGATCACTTTTTGCGGGCACCTCCCCCGATGCTGCCCATGTAATTTTCAAGTCCGCAACTCTCTTATCCTAGGATATATTGAGCTTTTTCGGGACAAAATCATGACGTCACCATCTCGCAAAAAGCTCCTATTTGCCAGGGTTTTTAGAATTGGCCTTTTTACCACACGAAAAGTGTCTTCGGGGATATCTAATCTATCGTTCTGCACCGTCAATTCAACTTTTTTTTTTTGACCCGCCATTAAAAAAGTTATATTATATTCACAAAAATCGAACCATGCCAAAATGCCCCATTTCTGCGATCACTTTTTGCGGGCACCTCCCCCGATGCTGCCCATATAATTTTCAAGTCCGCAACTCTTTATCCTAGGATATATTGAGCTTTTTCGGGACAAAATCTGACGTCACCATCTCGCAAAAAGCTCCTAATTGCCAGGGTTTTTGGAATTGGCCTTTTTCCCACACGAAAAGTGTCTTCGGGGTATCTATTTTGTACGTTCTTGACCGTAAATATACACAAAAATCGACCATGCCAAAATGCCCATTACTGCGATCACTTTTTGCGGGCACCTCCCCGATGCTGCCCATATAATTTTATTCCGAACCTCTTATCCTAGGATATATTGAGCTTTTTCGGGACAAAATCATGACGTCACCATCTCGCAAAAAGCTCATAATTGCCAGGGTTTTTGGAATTGGCCTTTTTCCCACACGAAAAGTGTCTTCGGGATATCTAATCTATCGTTCTGCACCGTCAATTCAACTTTTTTTTTTGACCCGCCATTAAAAAAGTTATATTAATATTCACAAAAATCGAACCATGCCAAAATGCCCCATTTCTGCGATCACTTTTTGCGGGCACCTCCCCGATGCTGCCATGTAATTTTCAATGTCCGCATTCTCTTATCCTAGGATATATTGAGCTTTTTCGGGACAAAATCATGACGTCACCATCTCGCAAAAAGCTCCTTATTGCCAGGGTTTTGGGGGGGGGGGGGGGGGGGGGGGGGGGGGGGGGGGGGGGGGGGGGGGGGGGGGGGGGGGGGGGGGGGGGGGGGGGGGGGGGGGGGGGGTTTTTGACCGCCATTAAAAAAAGTTATATAATATTCACAAAAATCGAACCATGCCAAAATGCCCATTTCTGCGATCACTTTTTGCGGGCACCTCCCCCGATGCTGCCCATGTAATTTTCAAGTCCGCAACTCTCTCATCCTAGGATATATTGAGCTTTTCGGGACAAAATCATGACGTCACCATCTCGCAAAAAGCTCCTATTGCCAGGTTTTTGGGGGGGGGGGGGGGGGGGGGGGGGGGGGGGGGGGGGGGGGGGGGGGTTTTTGACCCGCCATTAAAAAAGTTAATAATATTCACAAAAATCGAACCATGCCAAAATGCCCCATTTCTGCGATCACTTTTTGCGGGCACCTCCCCCGATGCTGCCCATGTAATTTTCAAGTCCGCAACTCTCTTATCCTAGGATATATTGAGCTTTTTCGGGACAAAATCATGACGTCACCATCTCGCAAAAAGCTCCTAATTGCCAGGGTTTTTAGAATTGGCCTTTTTCCCACACGAAAAGTGTCTTCGGGGATATCTAATCTATCGTTCTGCACCGTCAATTCAACTTTTTTTTTGACCCGCCATTAAAAAAGTTATATTAATATTCACAAAAATCGAACCATGCCAAAATGCCCCATTTCTGCAATCACTTTTTGCGGGCACCTCCCCCGATGCTGCCTATGTAATTTTCAAGTCCGCAACTCTCTTATCCTAGGATATATTGAGCTTTTTCGGGACAAAATCATGACGTCACCATCTCGCAAAAAGCTCCTAATTGCCAGGGTTTTTGGAATTGGCCTTTTTCCCACACGAAAAGTGTCTTCGGGGATATCTAATCTATCGTTCTGCACCGTCAATTCAACTTGTTTTTTTTGACCCGCCATTAAAAAACCTAAAAGTTATATTAATATTCACAAAAATCGAACCATGCCAAAATGCCCCATTTCTGCGATCACTTTTTGCGGGCACCTCCCCCGATGCTGCCCATGTAATTTTCAAGTCCGCAACTCTCTTATCCTAGGATATATTGAGCTTTTTCGGGACAAAATCATGACGTCACCATCTCGCAAAAAGCTCCTAATTGCCAGGGTTTTTGGAATTGGCCTTTTTCCCACACGAAAAGTGTCTTCGGGGATATCTAATCTATCGTTCTGCACCGTCAATTCAACTTTTTTTTTTGACCTGCCATTAAAAAAGTTATATTAATATTCACAAAAATCGAACCATGCCAAAATGCCCCATTTCTGCGATCACTTTTTGCGGGCACCTCCCCCGATGCTGCCTATGTAATTTTCAAGTCCGCAACTCTTATCCTAGGATTATTGAGCTTTTTCGGGACAAAATCATGACGTCACCATCTCGCAAAAAGCTCCTAATTGCCAGGGTTTTTGGAATTGGCCTTTTTCCCACACAAAAAGTGTCTTCGGGGATATCTAATCTATAGTTTTGCACCGTCAATTCAACTTTTTTTTTTTGACCCGCCACTAAAAAAGCTATAAGGTAGTACCCTTATTAATATTCACAAAAATCGAACCATGCCAAAATGCCCCATTTCTGCGATCACTTTTTGCGGGCACCTCCCCCGATGCTGCCCATATAACTTTCAAGTCCGCAACTCTTTTACCCTAGGATATATTGAGCTTTTTCGGGACAAAATCATGACGTCACCATCTCGCAAAAAGCTCCTAATTGCCAGGGTTTTTGGAATTGGCCTTTTTCCCACACGAAAAGTGTCTTCGGGGATATCTAATCTATCGTTCTGCACCGTCAATTCAACTTGTTTTTTTTGACCCGCCATTAAAAAACCTAAAAAGTTATATTAATATTCACAAAAATCGAACCATGCCAAAATGCCCCATTTCTGCGATCACTTTTTGCGGGCACCTCCCCCGATGCTGCCCATGTAATTTTCAAGTCCGCAACTCTTTATCCTAGGATTATTGAGCTTTTTTCAGGACAAAATCGTGATGTCACCATCTCGCAAAAAGCTCCTAATTGCCAGGGTTTTTGGAATTGGCCTTTTTCCCACACGAAAAGTGTCTTCGGGGATATCTAATCTATCGTTTTGCACCGTCAATTCAACTTTTTTTTTTGACCCGCCATTAAAAAAGTTATAAGATAGTACCCTTATTTATATTCACAAAAATCGAACCATGCCAAAATGCCCCATTTCTGCGATCACTTTTTGCGGGCACCTCCCCCGATGCTGCCCATATAACTTTCAAGTCCGCAACTCTTTTACCCTAGGATATATTGAGCTTTTTCGGGACAAAATCATGACGTCACATCTCGCAAAAAGCTCCTAATTGCCAGGGTTTTTGGAATTGGCCTTTTTCCCACACGAAAAGTGTCTTCGGGGATATCTAATCTATCGTCTGCACCGTCAATTCAACTTTTTTTTGACCCGCCATTAAAAAGTTATGACGTCAACCTTATTAATATTCACAAAATTCGACCATGCCAAAATGCCCAAGTCCGAAACTCTCTTATCCTAGGATATATTGAGCTTTTTCGGACAAAATCATAGTAGGCCTACTATCTTAGCCACTGCGTCATTACAAATTCGTTCAGCCAGGGTGTTTGACTGAAGAGGTCCTGTGTGGCTATCCAAGGGGTAAGCTTGAAAAAATCGGCATTGATGTTGGGTGCTTTTAACGTGCTTAACTTGTGTTGCAGCTCGGTCCAAGAATTCAAGTGAGGAAGCTTCGGAGGATTTTGTAGTATCACCGCTCGCTGTGATATCCGGTCTGGAGTTAGGGTCTCCCCAACTAAACTTATTTCTTGCCTTTACTCTGGCAAGAGTGGCGCCCGTCTGAGGCCCGGCAATTTTGATTTTGGTGGGTGTAAGCTTGAAAAAATCGGGCATTGATGTGGGGGTGATTTTAATGTGCTTACCTTGTGTTGCAGCATGAGTCCAAGAATTCAAGTTGGCAACCTTTCGCAGGACTTTGTAGTACCCCCGCTGGCCTGTGATTTCCGGGCTGGAGATGCCAGAAAAGGGACCACAAAAGTCAGATTTTTGGACGAGTGACTATCCAAGGTAGATTATGGTGCAAAATTTTGTCTCTCTAGCATGCTTAGTTGATGAGTTAGGGTCTCCCCCAACTAAACTTATTTGTTGCCTTTACTTCGGCACGAGGTGGCGCGCCGTCTTGAGGACCAGGCCTTTTTTGATTTTGGCGTGGGGTAGGCCTACTATCTTAGCCACTGGCGTCGCTTACAAAATTCGTTCAGCCACGGCGTTTGGACCTGAAGAAGCCCTCGTGTGGGGCTATCCAAGGGTGTAAGCTTGAAAAAATAGGGCATTGATCGGGGGGTGATTTTAACGTGCTTACCTTGTGTTGCAGCTCGGAGTCCAAGAATTCAATTTGGCAAGCTTTCAAGAGGACTTTGTAGTACCCCCGCTCGCCTGTGATTTCCGGTCTGGAGATGCCAGAAAAGGGACCACAAAAGTCGGATTTTCGGACGAGTGACTATCCAAGGTAGATTATGGTGCAAATTTTGTCTCTCTAGCATGCTTAGTTGATGAGTTAGGGTCTCCCCCAACTAAACTTATTTCTTGCCATTACTTCGGCACGAGGTGGCGCGCCGTCTTGAGGCCCCGGCACTTTTTGATTTTGCGTGGGGTAGCCTACTATCTTAGCCACTGGGTCGCTTACAAAATTCGTTCAGCCACGGCGTTTGGACCTGAAGAGAGCCCTCGTGTGGGGCTATCCTAGGGTGTAAGCTTGAAAAAATCTGGCATTGATGTGGGTGTGATTTTAACATGCTTAACTTGTTTTGCAGCTCGGAGTCCAAGAATTCAATTTGGCAAGCTTTCAAGAGGACTTTGTAGTACCCCCGCTCGCCTGTGATTTCCGGTCTGGAGATGCCAGAAAAGGGACCACAAAAGTCGGATTTTCAGACGAGTGACTATCCAAGGTAGATTATGGTGCAAATTTTGTCTCTCTAGCATGCTTAGTTCATGAGTTAGGGTCTCCCCCAACTAAACTTATTTCTTGCCATTACTTCGGCACTAGGTGGCGTGCCGTCTAAAGCCCCGGCACTTTTTGATTTTGGCGTGGGGTAGGCCTACTATCTAAGCCACTGGCGTTACTTACAAAATTGGGTCAGCCTCCGCGTTTGGACCTGAAGAGAGCCCTCATTGTGGGGCTATCCAAGGGTGTAAGCTTGAAAAAATCGGGCATTGATCGGGGGGGTGATTTTAACGTGTTTACCTTGTTTTGCAGCTCGGAGTCCAAGAATTCAAGTCGGCAAGCTTTCACGAGGACTTTGTAGTACCCCCGCTCGCCTGTGATTTCCGGTCTGGAGATGCCATAAAAGGGACCACAAAAGTCAGATTTTCGGACGAGTGACTATCCAAGGTAGATTATGGTGCAAATTTTGTCTCTCTAGCATGCTTAGTTCATGAGTTAGGGTCTCCCCCAACTAAACTTAATTGTTGCCTTTTCTTCGGCACGAGGTGGCGCGCCGTCTTGAGGCCCGGCCTTTTTTGATTTTGGCGTGGGGTAGGCCTACTATCTTAGCCACTGGCGTCGCTTACAAAATTCGTTCAGCCACGGCGTTTGGACCTGAAGAAAGCCCTCGTGTGGGGCTATCCAAGGGTGTAAGCTTGAAAAAATAGGGCATTGATCAGGGGGTGATTTTAACGTGCTTACCTTGTGTTGCAGCTCGGAGTCCAAGAATTCAATTTGGCAAGCTTTCAAGAGGACTTTGTAGTACCCCCGCTCGCCTGTGATTTCCGGTCTGGAGATGCCAGAAAAGAGACCACAAAAGTCGGATTTTCGGACGAGTGACTATCCAAGGTAGATTATGGTGCAAATTTTGTCTCTCTAGCATGCTTAGTTCATGAGTTAGGGTCTCCCCCAACTAAACTTATTTCTTGCCATTACTTCGGCACTAGGTGGCGTGCCGTCTTGAGGCCCCGGCACTTTTTGATTTTGGCGTGGGGTAGGCCTACTATCTAAGCCACTGGCGTCACTTACAAAATTGGGTCAGCCTCCGCGTTTGGACCTGAAGAGAGCCCTCATTGTGGGGCTATCCAAGGGTGTAAGCTTGAAAAAATCGGGCATTGATCGGGGGGGTGATTTTAACGTGCTTACCTTGTGTTGCAGCTCGGAGTCCAAGAATTCAAATTGGCAAGCTTTCACGAGGACTTTGTAGTACCCCCGCTCTCCTGTGATTTCCGGTCTGGAGATGCCAAAAAAGGGACCACAAAAGTCGGATTTTCGGACGAGTGACTATCCAAGGTAGATTATGGTGCAAATTTTGTCTCTCCAGCATGCTAAACTTATTTCTTGGCATTACTTCGGCACGAGGTGGCGCGCCGTCTTCAGGCCCCGGCACTTTTTGATTTTGGCGTGGGGTAGGCCTACTATCTTAGCCATCGCCTCGCTTACAAAATTCGTTCAGCCAGGGCTGCAACACAAGGTAAGCATGTTAAAAACACCCCCACATCAGTGCCCGATTTTTTCAAGCTTACACCATTGGATAGCCCCACACGAGGGCTCTCTTCAGGTCCAAACTCCCTGGCTGAACGAATTTTTTAAGCAACGCCAGTGGCTAAGATAGTAGGCCTACCCCAAGCCAAACTCAAAAAGTGCCGGGGCCTCAAGACGGCGCGCCACCTCGTGCCGAAGTAATGGCAAGAAATAAGTTTAGTTGGGGGAGACCCTAAAATCATGAACTAAGCATGCTAGAGAGACAAAATTTGCAGAATAATCTACCTTGGATAGTCACTCGTCCGAAAATCCGACTTTTGTGATCCCTTTTCTGGCATCTCCAGACCGGAAATCACAGGCGAGCGGGGGTACTACAAAGTCCTAGCGAAAGCTTGCCCACTTGAATTCTTGGACTACGAGCTGCAACACAAGGTAAGCACGTTAAAATCATCCCCACATCAATGCCCGATTTTTTTTCAGCATACACCCTTGGTTAGCCCCACACGAGGGCTCTCTTCAGGTCCAAACGCCGTGGCTGAACGAATTTGGTAAGCAACGCCAGTGGCTAAGATAGTAGGCTTACCCCAAGCCAAAGTCAAAAAGTGCTGGGGCATCAAGACGGCGCGCCACCTCGTGCCGAAGTAATGGCAAGAAATAGGTTTAGTTGGGGGAGACCCTAACTCATGAACTAAGCATGCTAGAGAGACAAAATTTGCACCATAAACTACCTTGGATAGTCACTCGTTCGAAAATTTGACTTTTGTGGTCCCTTTTCTGGCATCTCCAGACCGGAAATCACAGGCGAGCGGGGGTAGTACAAAGTCCTCGCGAAAGCTTGTCAACTTGAATACTTGGACTCCGAGCTGCAAGACAAGTTAAGCATGTTAAAATCACCCCCACATCAATGCCCGATTTTTTCAAGCTTACACCCTTGGATAGCCAAGTTGGCAAGCTTTCCCAAGGACTTTGTAGTACCCCCGCTCGCCTGTGATTTCCAGTCTGGAGATGCCAGATAGGCGTGGGATAGGCCCACTATCTTAGCCACTGGCGTCGCTTACAAAATTCGTTCAGCCACGGCGTTTGGACCTGAAGAGAGCCCTCAAGTGGTGCTATCCAAGGGTGTAAGTTTGAAAAAATCGGGCATTGATGTGGGGGTGATTTTAACGTGCTTACCTTGTGTTGCAGCTCGGAGTCCAAGTATTCAAGTTGACAAGCTTTCGCGAGGACTTTGTAGTACCCCCGCTCGCCTGTGATTTCCGGTCTGGAGATGCCAGAAAAGGGATCACAAAAGTCGGATTTTCGGACGAGTGACTATCCAAGGTAGATTATGGTGCAAATTTTGTCTCTCTAGCATGCTTAGTTCATGAGTTAGGGTCTCCCCCAACTAAACTTATTTGTTGCCTTTACTTCGGCACGAGGTGGCGCGCCGTCTTGAGGCCCGGCCTTTTTTGATTTTGGCGTGGGGTAGGCCTATATCTTAGCCACTGGCGTCGCTTACAAAATTCGTTCAGCCACGGCGTTTGGACCTGAAGAAAGCCCTCGTGTGGGGCTATCCAAGGGTGTAAGCTTGAAAAAATAGGGCATTGATCAGGGGGTGATTTTAACGTGCTTACCTTGTGTTGCAGCTCGGAGTCCAAGAATTCAATTTGGCAAGCTTTCAAGAGGACTTTGTAGTACCCCCGCTCGCCTGTGATTTCCGGTCTGGAGATGCCAGAAAAGGGACCACAAAAGTCAGATTTTCAGACGAGTGACTATCCAAGGTAGATTATGGTGCAAATTTTGTCTCTCTAGCATGCTTAGTTCATGAGTTAGGGTCTCCCCCAACTAAACTTATTTCTTGCCATTACTTCGGCACTAGGTGGCGTGCCGTCTAAAGCCCCGGCACTTTTTGATTTTGGCGTGGGGTAGGCCTACTATCTAAGCCACTGGCGTTACTTACAAAATTGGGTCAGCCTCCGCGTTTGGACCTGAAGAGAGCCCTCATTGTGGGGCTATCCAAGGGTGTAAGCTTGAAAAAATCGGGCATTGATCGGGGGGGTGATTTTAACGTGTTTACCTTGTTTTGCAGCTCGGAGTCCAAGAATTCAAGTCGGCAAGCTTTCACGAGGACTTTGTAGTACCCCCGCTCGCCTGTGATTTCCGGTCTGGAGATGCCATAAAAGGGACCACAAAAGTCGGATTTTCGGACGAGTGACTATCCAAGGTAGATTATGGTGCAAATTTTGTCTCTCTAGCATGCTTAGTTCATGAGTTAGGGTCTCCCCCAACTAAACTTAATTGTTGCCTTTTCTTCGGCACGAGGTGGCGCGCCGTCTTGAGGCCCGGCCTTTTTTGATTTTGGCGTGGGGTAGGCCTACTATCTTAGCCACTGGCGTCGCTTACAAAATTCGTTCAGCCACGGCGTTTGGACCTGAAGAAAGCCCTCGTGTGGGGCTATCCAAGGGTGTAAGCTTGAAAAAATAGGGCATTGATCAGGGGTGATTTTAACGTGCTTACCTTGTGTTGCAGCTCGGAGTCCAAGAATTCAATTTGGCAAGCTTTCAAGAGGACTTTGTAGTACCCCCGCTCGCCTGTGATTTCCGGTCTGGAGATGCCAGAAAAGAGACCACAAAAGTCGGATTTTCGGACGAGTGACTATCCAAGGTAGATTATGGTGCAAATTTTGTCTCTCTAGCATGCTTAGTTCATGAGTTAGGGTCTCCCCCAACTAAACTTATTTCTTGCCATTACTTCGGCACTAGGTGGCGTGCCGTCTTGAGGCCCCGGCACTTTTTGATTTTGGCGTGGGGTAGGCCTACTATCTAAGCCACTGGCGTCACTTACAAAATTGGGTCAGCCTCTGCGTTTGGACCTGAAGAGAGCCCTCATTGTGGGGCTATCCAAGGGTGTAAGCTTGAAAAAATCGGGCATTGATCGGGGGGGTGATTTTAAACGTGCTTACCTTGTGTTGCAGCTCGGAGTCCAAGAATTCAAATTGGCAAGCTTTCACGAGGACTTTGTAGTACCCCCGCTCTCCTGTGATTTCCGGTCTGGAGATGCCAAAAAAGGGACCACAAAAGTCGGATTTTCGGACGAGTGACTATCCAAGGTAGATTATGGTGCAAATTTTGTCTCTCCAGCATGCTAAACTTATTTCTTGGCATTACTTCGGCACTAGGTGGCGCGCCGTCTTGAGGCCCTGGCACTTTTTGATTTTGGCGTGGGGTAGGCCTACTATCTTAGCCACTGGCGTCGCTTACAAAATTCGTTCAGCCACGGCGTTTGGACCTGAAGAGAGCCCTTATGCGGGGCTATCCAAGGATGTAAGCTTGAAAAAATCGGGCATTGATGTGGTGGTGATTTTAATGTGCTTACCTTGTGTTGCAGCTCGAAGTCCAAGAATTCAAGTTGGCAAGCTTTTGCGAGGACTTTGTAGTGCCCCCGCTCGCCTGTGATTTCCGGTCTGGAGATGCCAGAAAAGGGACCACAAAAGTCAGATTTTCAGATGAGTGACTATCCAAGGTAGATTATGGTGCAACATTTGTCTCTCTAGCATGCTTAGTACATGAGTTAGGGTTTTCCTCAACTAAACTTATTTCTTGCCATTACTTCAGCACGAGGTGGCGCGCCGTCTTCAGGCCCCGGCACTTTTTGATTTTGGCATGGGGTAGGCCTACTATCTTAGCCATCGCCTCGCTTACAAAATTCGTTCAGCCAGGGCTGCAACACAAGGTAAGCATGTTAAAAACACCCCCACATCAGTGCCCGATTTTTTCAAGCTTACACCATTGGATAGCCCCACACGAGGGCTCTCTTCAGGTCCAAACTCCCTGGCTGAACGAATTTTTTAAGCAACGCCAGTGGCTAAGATAGTAGGCCTACCCCAAGCCAAACTCAAAAAGTGCCGGGCCTCAAGACGGCGCGCCACCTCGTGCCGAAGTAATGGCAAGAAATAAGTTTAGTTGGGGGAGACCCTAACTCATGAACTAAGCATGCTAGAGAGACAAAATTTGCAGAATAATCTACCTTGGATAGTCACTCGTCCGAAAATCCGACTTTTGTGATCCCTTTTCTGGCATCTCCAGACCGGAAATCACAGGCGAGCGGGGGTACTACAAAGTCCTAGCGAAAGCTTGCCCACTTGAATTCTTGGACTACGAGCTGCAACACAAGGTAAGCACGTTAAAATCATCCCCACATCAATGCCCGATTTTTTTTCAGCATACACCCTTGGTTAGCCCCACACGAGGGCTCTCTTCAGGTCCAAACGCCGTGGCTGAACGAATTTGGTAAGCAACGCCAGTGGCTAAGATAGTAGGCTTACCCCAAGCCAAAGTCAAAAAGTGCTGGGGCATCAAGACGGCGCGCCACCTCGTGCCGAAGTAATGGCAAGAAATAGGTTTAGTTGGGGGAGACCCTAACTCATGAACTAAGCATGCTAGAGAGACAAAATTTGCACCATCAACTACCTTGGATAGTCACTCGTTCGAAAATCTGACTTTTGTGGTCCCTTTTCTGGCATCTCCAGACCGGAAATCACAGGCGAGCGGGGTAGTACAAAGTCCTCGCGAAAGCTTGTCAACTTGAATACTTGGACTCCGAGCTGCAAGACAAGGTAAGCATGTTAAAATCACCCCCACATCAATGCCCGATTTTTTCAAGCTTACACCCTTGGATAGCCAAGTTGGCAAGCTTTCCCAAGGACTTTGTAGTACCCCCGCTCGCCTGTGATTTCCGGTCTGGAGATGCCAGATAGGCGTGGGATAGGCCCACTATCTTAGCCACTGGCGTCGCTTACAAAATTCGTTCAGCCACGGCGTTTGGACCTGAAGAGAGCCCTCAAGTGGGGCTATCCAAGGGTGTAAGTTTGAAAAAATCGGGCATTGATGTGGGGGTGATTTTAACGTGCTTACCTTGTGTTGCAGCTCGGAGTCCAAGAATTCAAGTTGGCAAGCTTTCGCGAGGACTTTGTAGTACCCCCGCTCGCCTGTGATTTCCGGTCTGGAGATGCCAGAAAAGGGACCACAAAAATCGGATTTTCGGACGAGTGACTATCCAAGGTAGATAATGGTGCAAATTTTGTCTCTCTAGCATGCTTAGTTCATGAGTTAGGGTCTCCCCCAACTAAACTTATTTCTTGCCGTTACTTCGGCACGAGGTGGCGTGCCGTCTTGAGGCCCCGGCACTTTTTGATTTTGGCGTGGGGTAGCCTACTATCTTAGCCACTATCATACACCCTTGGATAGCCCCACACGAGGGCTCTCTTCAGGTCCAAACGCCGTGGCTGAACGAATTTGGTAAGCAACGCCAGTGGCTAAGATAGTAGGCTTACCCCAAGCCAAAGTCAAAAAGTGCTGGGGCATCAAGACGGCGCGCCACCTCGTGCCGAAGTAATGGCAAGAAATAGGTTTAGTTGGGGAAGACCCTAACTCATGAACTAAGCATGCTAGAGAGACAAAATTTGCACCATAAACTACCTTGAATAGTCACTCGTTCGGAAATCTGACTTTTGTGGTCCCTTTTCTGGCATCTCCAGACCGGAAATCACAGGCGAGCGGGGGAGTACGAAGTCCTCGCAAAAGCTTGCGAACTTGAATACTTGGACTCCGAGCTGCAAGACAAGGTAAGCATGTTAAAATCACCCCCACATCAATGCCCGATTTTTTCAAGCTTACACCCTTGGATAGCCCCACACGAGGGCTCTCTTCAGGTCCAAACGCCGTGGCTGAACGAATTTTTTTTAGCGACGCCAGTGGCTTAGATAGTAGGCCTACCCCAAGCCAAAGTCAAAAAGTGCCGGGGCCTCAAGACGGCGCGCCACCTCTTGCCGAAGTAAAGTCAAGAAATAAGTTTAGATTGGGGAGACCCTAACTCATTTAACAAGCATGCTAGAAAGACAAAATTTGCACCATTATCTACCTTGGACAGTCACTCGTCCGAAAATCTGACTTTTGTGGTCCCTTTTCTGGCATCTCCAGACCGGAAATCACAGGCGAGCGGGGGTACTACAAAGTCCTTGCGAAAGCTTGCCAACTTGGCTATCCAAGGGTGTAAGCTTGAAAAAATCGGGCATTGATGTGGGGGTAATTTTAACATGCTTACCTTGTGTTGCAGCTCGGAGTCCAAGAATTCAAGTTGGCAACCTTTCGCGAGGACTTTGTAGTACCCCCGCTCGCCTGTGATTTCCGGTCTGGAGATGCCATAAAAGGGACCACAAAAGTCGGATATTCGGACGAGTTACTATCCAAGGTAGATTATGGTGCAAATTTTGTCTCTCTAGCATGCTTAGTTCATGAGTTAGGGTCTCCCCCAACTAAACTTATTTCTTGCCACTACTTCGACACGAGGTGGCGCGCCGTCTTGAAGCCCCGGCACTTTTTGATTTTGGCGTAGGGTAGGCCTACTATCTTAGCCACTGGCGTTGCTTACAAAATTCGTTCAGCCACGGCGTTTGGACCTGAAGAGAGCCCTCGTGTGGGGCTATCCAAGGGTGTAAGCTTGAAAAAATCGGACACTGATGTGGGGTGATTTTAACGTGCTTACCTTGTGTTGCAGCTCGGAGTCCAAGAATTCAAATTGGCAAGCTTTCGCGAGGTTTTGTAGTACCCTCGCTCGCCTGTGATTTCCGGTCTAGAGATGCCAGAAAAGGGACCACAAAAGTCGGATTTTCGGACAAGTGACTATCCAAGGTAGATTGTGGTGCAAGTTTTGTCTCTCTAGCATGCTTAGTTCATGAGTTAGGGTCTCCCCCAACTGAACTTATTTATTTGCCATTACTTTGGCACGAGGTGGCGCGCCTTTCTGAGGCCCCGGCACTTTTTGATTTTGGCGTGGGATAGGCCTACTATCTTAGCCACTGGCGTCGCTTACAAAATTCGTTCAGCCACGGCGTTTGGACCTGAAGAGAGCCCTCAAGTTGGGCTATCCAAGGGTGTAAGCTTAAAAAAATCGGGCATTGATGTGGGGGTGATTTTAACGTGCTTACCTTGTGTTACAGCTCGGAGTCCAAAATTCAAGTTGGCAAGCTTTCGCGAAGACTTTGTAGTACCCCTGCTCGCCTGTGATTTCCGGTCTGGAGATGCCAGAAAAGGGACCACAAAAGTAGGATTTTCGGACGAGTGACTATCCAAGGTAGATTATGCTGCAAATTTTGTCTGTCTAGCATGCTTAGTTCATGAGTTAGGGTCTCCCCCAACTAAACTTATTTCTTGCCATTACTTCGGCTCGAGGTGGCGCGCCGTCTTGAGGCCCTGGCACTTTTTGATTTTGACGTGGGGTAGGCCTACTATCTTAGCCACTGGCGTTGCTTACAAAATTCATTCAGCCAGGGCGTTTGGACCTGAAGAGAGGCCTCGTGTGGGGCTATCCAAGGGTGTAAGCTTGAAAAAATCGGGCACTGATGTGGGGGTGATTTTAACGTGCTTACCTTGTGTTGCAACTCGGAGTCCAAGAATTCAAGTTGGCAAGCTTTCGCGAGGTTTTGTAGTACCCTCGCTCGCCTGTGATTTCCGGTCTAGAGATGCCAAAAAAGGGACCACAAAAGTAGGATTTTCGGACGAGTAACTATCCAAGGTAGATTATCCTGCAAATTTGGTCTCTCTAGCATGCTGAGTTCATGAGTTAGGGTCTCCCCCAACTAAACTTATTTCTTGCCTTTACTTCGGCACGAGGTGGCGCGCCGTCTTGAGGCCCCGGCACTTTTTCATTTTGGCGTGGGATAGGCCTACTATCTTAGCCACTGGCATCGCTTACAAAATTCGTTTAGCCAGGGCGTTTGGACCTGAAGAGAGCCCTCGTGTGGGGCTATCCAAGGGTGTAAGCTTGTAAAAATCGGGCACTGATGTGGGGGTGATTTTAACGTGCTTACCTTGTGTTGCAGCTCGGAGTCCAAGAATTCAAGTTGGCAAGCTTTCGCGAGGACTTTGTAGTACCCCAGCTCGCCTGTGATTTCCGGTTTGAGATGCCAGAAAAGGGACCACAAAAGTCGGATTTTCGGACGAGTGCCTATCCAAGGTAGATTATGGTGCAAATTTTGTCTCTCTAGCAAGCTTAGTTCATGAGTTAGGGTCTCCCCCAACTAAACTTATTTCTTGCCATTACTTCGGCACGAGGTGGCGCGCCGTCTTAAGGTTCGGCACTTTTTGATTTTGGTGTGGGGTAGGCCTACTATCTTAGCCACTGGCGTCGCTTACAAAATTCATTCAGCCACGGCGTTTGGACCTGAAGAGAGCCCTCGTGTGGGGCTATCCAAGGGTGTAAGCTTGAAAAAATCGGGCATTGATGTGGGGGTGATTTTAATGTGCTTACCTTGTGTTTGCAGCTCGGGATCCAAGAATTCAAGTTGGCAAGCTTTCGCGAGGACTTTGTAGTACCCCCGCTCGCCTGTGATTTCCGGACTGGAGATGCCAGAAAAGGGACCACAAAAGTCGGATTTTCGGACGAGTGACTATCCAAGGTAGATTATGCTGCAAATTTTATCTGTCTAGCATGTCTCAACTTATTTCTTGCCATAACTTCGGCACGAGGTGGCGCACCGTCTTGAGGCCCCGGCACTTTTTGATTTTGGCGTTGGGTAGGCCTACTATCTTAGCCACTGGCGTCCCTTACAAAATTCGTTCAGCCACGGCGTTTGGACCTGAAGAGAGCCCTCGTGTGGGGCTATCCAAGGGTGTAAGTTTGAAAAAATCGGGCATTGATGTGGGTGTGATTTTAAAAGGCTTACCTTGTGTTGCAGCTCGGAGTCCAAGAATTCAAGTTGGCAAGCTTTTGCGAGGACTTTGTAGTACCCCCGCTCGCCTGTGATTTCCGGTCTGGAGATGCCAGAAAAGGGACCACAAAAGTCAGATTTTCGGACGAGTGACTATCCCAGGTAGATTATGCTGCAAATTTTATCTGTCTAGCATGTCTAAACTTATTTCTTGCCATTACTTCGGCACGAGGTGGCGCGCCGTCTTGAGGCCCCGGCAATTTTTGATTTTGGCGTGGAGTAGGCCTACTATCTTAGCCACTGGCGTCGCTTACAAAATTCGTTCAGCCACGGCGTTTGGACCTGAGGAGAGCCCTCATTAGGGCTATCGAAGGGTGTAAGCTTGAAAAATTCGGGCATTGATGTGGGGGTGATTTTAACGTGCTTACCTTGTGTTGCAGCTCGGAGTCCAAGAATTCAAGTTGGCAAGCTTTTGCGAGGACTTTGTAGTACCCCCGCTCGCCTGTGATTTCCGGTCTGGAGAAGCCAAAAAAGGGACCACAAAAGTCGGATTTTCGGACGAGTGACTATCCAAGGTAGATTATGGTGCAAATTTTGTCTCTCTAGCAAGCTTAGTTCATGAGTTAGGGTCTCCCCCAACTAAACTTATTTCTTGCCATTACTTCGGCACGAGGTGGCGCACCGTCTTGAGGCTCCGGCACTTTTTGATTTTGGCGTGGGGTAGGCCTACTATCTTAGCCCCTGGCGTCTCTTACAAAATTCGTTCAGCCACGGCGTTTGAACCTGAAGAGAGCCCTCGTGTGGGGCTATCCAAGGGTGTAAGCTTGAAAAAATCGGGCATTGATGTGGGTGTGATTTTAAAGTGCTTACCTTGTGTTGCAGCTCGGAGTCCAAGAATTCAAGTTGGCAAGCTTTTGCGAGGACTTTGTTGTACCCCCGCTTGCCTGTGATTTCCGGTCTGGAGATGCCAGAAAAGGGACCACAAAAGTCAGATTTTCGGACGAGTGACTATCCCAGGTAAATTATGCTGCAAATTTTATCTGTCTAGCATGCTTAGTTCATAAGTAAGGGTCTCCTCCAACTGAACTTATTTGTTGCCATTACTTCGGCACGAGGTGGCGCGCCGTCTTGAGGCCCCGGCACTTTTTGATTTTGGCGTGGGGTAGGCCTACTATCTTAGCCACTGGCGTTGCTTACAAAATTCATTCAGCCAGGGCGTTTGGACCTGAAGAGAGCCCTCGTGTGGGGCTATCCAAGGGTGTAAGCTTGAAAAAATCGGGCACTGATGTGGGGGTGATTTAAGGTGCTTACCTTGTGTTGCAGCTCGGAGTCCAAGAATTCAAGTCGGCAAGCTGTTGCGAGGACTTTGTATTCCCCCCGGTCGCCTGTGATTTCCGGTCTGGAGATGCCAGAAAAGGGACCACAAAAGTCGTATTTTTGGATGAGTGACTATCCAAGGTAGATTATGCTGCAAATTTTGTCTCTCTAGCAAGCTCAGTTAATGAGTTAGGGTCTCCCCCAACTAAACTTTTTTCTTGCCATTACTTCGGCACGAGGTGGCGCGCTGTCTTGAGGTCCCGGCACTTTTTGATTTTGGCATTGGGTAGGCCAACTATCTTAGCCACTGGCGTCTCTTACAAAATTCGTTCAGCTACGGCGTTTGGACCTGAAGAGAGCCCTCGTGTGGGGCTATCCAAGGGTGTAAGCTTGAAAAAATCGGGCACTGATGTGGGTTTGATTTTAAAGTGCTTACCTTGTGTTGCAGCTCGGAGTCCAAGAATTCATGTTGGCAAGCTTTTGCGAGGACTTTGTAGTACCCCCGCTCGCCTGTGATTTCCGGTCTGGAGATGCCAGAAAAGGGACCACAAAAGTAGGATTTTCGGACGAGTGACTATCCAAGGTAGATTATGCTGCAAATTTTGTCTGTCTAGCATGCTTAGTTCATGAGTTAGGGTCTCCCCCAACTAAACTTATTTCTTGCCATTACTTCGGCACGAGGTGGCGCGCCGTCTTGAGGTCCCGGCACTTTTTGATTTTGGCATTGGGTAGGCCTACTATCTTAGCCACTGGCGTCTCTTACAAAATTCGTTCAGCCACGGCGTTTGGACCTGAAGAGAGCCCTCGTGTGGGGCTATCCAAGGGTGTAAGCTTGAAAAAATCGGGCATTGATGTGGGTGTGATTTTAAAGTGCTTACCTTGTGTTGCAGCTCGGAGTCTAAGAATTCAAGTTGGCAAGCTTTTGCGAGGACTTTGTAGTACCCCCGCTCGCCTGTGATTTCCGGTCTGGAGATGCCAGAAAAGGGACCACAAAAGTAGGATTTTCGGACGAGTGACTATCCAAGGTAGATTATGGTGCAAATTTTGTCTGTCTAGCATGCTTAGTTGATGAGTTAGGGTCTCCCCCAACTAAACTTATTTCTTACCATTACTTCGGCACGAGTTGGCGTGCCGTGTTGAGGCCCCGGCACTTTTTGATTTTGGCATTGGGTAGGCCTTCTATCTTAGCCACTGGCGTCGCTTACAAAATTCGTTCAGCCACGGCGTTTGGACCTGAAGAGAGCCCTTGTGTGGGGCTATCCAAGGGTGTAAGCTTGAAAAAATCGAGCATTGATGTGGGGGTGATTTTAACGTGCTTACCTTGTGTTGCAGCTCGGAGTCCAAGAATTCAAGTCGGCGAGCTTTCGCGAGGACTTTGTAGTACCCCCCGTTAGCCTGTGATTTCCGGTCCGGAGATGCCAGAAAATTGACCACAAAAGTCAGATTTTCGGACGAGTGACTATCCAAGGTAGATTATGGTGCAAATTTTGTCTCTCTAGCATGCTTAGTTCATGAGTTAGGGTCTCCCCCAACTAAACTTATTTCTTGCCATTACTTCGGCGTGAGGTGGCACGCCGTCTTGAGGCCCCGGCACTTTTTGATTTTGGCGTGGGGTAGGCCTACTATCTTAGCCACTGGCGTCGCTTACAAAATTCGTTGAGCCACGGCGTTTGGACCTGAAGAGAGCCTCTTGTGTGGGGCTATCCAAGGCTGTAAGCTTGAAAAAATCGGGCATTGCTGTGGGGTCGATTTTAACGTGCTTACCTTGTGTTGCAGCTCAGAGTCCAAGAATTCAAGTCGGGAAGTTTTTGCGAGGACTTTGTAGTAGCCCCACTCGCCTGTGATTTCCAGTCTGGAGATGCCAGAAAAGGGACCACAAAAGTCGGATTTTCGGACGAGTGACTATCCAAGGTAGATTATGCTGCAAATTTTTTCTCTCTAGCATGCTTAGTTCATGAGTTAGGGTCTCCCCCAACTAAACTTATTTCTTGCCATTACTTCGGCACGAGGTGGCGCGCCGTCTTGAGGCCCGGGCACTTTTCAATTTTGGCGTGGTGTAGGCCTACTATCTTAGCCACTGGTGTCGCTTACAAAATTTGTTTAGCCACGGCGTTTGGACCTGAAGAGAGCCCTCGTGTGGGGCTATCCAAGGGTGTAAGCTTGAAAAAATCGGGCACTGATGTGGGGGTGATTTTAATGTGCTTACCTTGTGTTGCAGCTTGGAGTCCAAGAATTCAAGTTGGCAAGCTTTCGCGAGGACTTTGTAGTACCCCCACTCGCTTGTGATTTCCGGTCTGGAGATGCCAGAAAAGGGCCCACAAAAGTCGGATTTTCGGACGAGTGACTATCCAAGGTAGATTATGGTGCAAATTTTGTCTCTCTAGCATGCTTAGTTCATGAGTTAGGGTCTCCCCCAACTAAACTTATTTCTTGCCATTACTTCGGCACGAGGTGGCGCGCCGTCTTGAGGCCCGGGCACTTTTCAATTTTGGCGTGGGGTAGGCCTACTATCTTAGCCACTGGTGTTCAGCCACGGCGTTTAGACCTGAAGAGAGCCCTCGTGTGGGGCTATCCAAGGGTGTAAGCTTGAAAAAATCAGGCACTGATGTGGGGGTGATTTTAACGTGCTTACCTTGTGTTGCAGCTCGGAGTCCAATTATTCAAGTTGGCAAGCTTTCGCAAGGACTTTGTAGTTCCCCTGCTCGCCTGTGATTTCCGGTGTGGAGATGCCAGAAAAGGGACCACAAAAGTCGGATTTTCGGACGAATGACTATCCAAGGTAGATTATGGTGCAAATTTTGTCTCTCTAGCATGCTTAGTTCATGAGTTAGGGTCTCCCCCAACTAAACTTATTTCTTGCCATTACTTCGGCACGAGGTTGCGCGCCGTCTTCAGGCCCCGACACTTTTTGATTTTGGCGTGGGGTAGGCCTTTTATCTTAGCCACTGGCGTCGCTTACAAAATTCGTTCAGCCACGGCGTTTGGACCTGAAGAGAGCCCTCGTGTAGGGCTATCCAAGGGTGTAAGCTTGAAAAAATCGGGCATTGATGTGGGGGTGATTTGAACGTGCTTACCTTGTGTTGCAGCTTGGAGTCCAAGAATTCAAGTTGGCAAGCTTTCGCGAGGACTTTGTAGTACCCCAGCTCGCCTGTGATTTCCGGTCTAGAGATGCCAGAAAAGGGACCACAAAAGTCGAATTTTCGGACGAGTGACTATCCAAGGTAGATTATGGTGCAAATTTTGTCTCTCTAGCATGCTTAGTTCATGAGTTAGGGTCTCCCCCAACTAAACTTATTTCTTGCCATTACTTCGGCACAAGGTGGCGCGCCGTCTTGAGGCCCGGGCACTTTTTGATTTTTGCGTGGGGTAGGCCTACTATCTTAGCCACTGGCGTCGCTTACAAAATTCGTTCAGCCACGGCGTTTGGACCTGAAGAGAGCCCTCGTGTGGGGCTATCCAAGGGTGCCAGCTTGAAAAAATCGGGCACTGATATGGGGGTGATTTAAACGTGCTTACCTTGTGTTGTAGCTCGGAGTCCAAGAATTCAAGTTGGCAAGCTTTCGCGAGGACTTTGTAGTACCCCCGCTCGCCTGTGATTTCCAGTCTGGAGATGCCAGAAAAGGGCCCACAAAAGTCGAATTTTCGGACGAGTGACTATTCAAGGTAGATTATGGTGCAAATTTTGTCTCTCTAGCATGCTTAGTTCATGAGTTAGGGTCTCCCCCAACTAAACTTTTTTCTTGCCATTACTTCGGCACAAGGTGGCGCGCCATTTTGAGGCCCGGGCACTTTTCGGTTTTGGCTTGGGGTAGGCCTACTATCTTAGCCACTGGTGTTCAGCCACGGCGTTTAGATCTGAAGAGAGCCCTCGTGTGGGGCTATCCAAGGGTGTAAGCTTTAAAAAATCGGGCATTGATGTGGGGGTGATTTTAATGTGCTTACCTTGTTTTGCAGCTCGGAGTCCAAGAATTCAAGTTGGCAAGCTTTCGCGAGGACTTTGTAGTACCCCTGCTCGCCTGTGTTTTCCGGACTGGAGATGCCAGAAAAGGGACCACAAAAGTCGGATTTTCGGACGAGTGACTATCCAAGGTAGATTATGGTGCAAATTTTGTCTCTCTAGCATGCTTAGTTCATGAGTTAGGGTCTCCCCCAACTAAACTTATTTCTTGCCTTTACTTCGGCACGAGGTGGCAGGCCGTCTTGAGGCCCCGGCACTTTTCGATTTTGGCGTGGGGTAGGCCTACTATCTTAGCCACTGGCCTCCCTTACAAATTTTGTTCAGCCATGGCGTTTGGACCTGAAGAGAGCCCTCGTGTGGGGCTATCCAAGGGTGTAAGCTTGAAAAAATCAGGCATTGATGTGGGGTTGATTTTAACGTGCTTACCTTGTGTTGCAGCTCGGAGTCCAATAATTCAAGTTGGGAAGCTTTCACGAGGACTTTGTAGTACCCCCGCTCGCCTGTGATTTCCGGTCTGGAGATGCCAGACGGTGCGCAACCTCTTCTTGAAGTAATGGCAAGAAATAAGTTTAGTTGGGGGAGACCCTAACTCATGAACTAAGCATGCTAGAGAGACAAAATTAGCACCAAAATCTACCTTGGATAGTCACTCGTCCGAAAACCTGACTTTTGTGGTCCCTTTTCAGGCATCTCCAGACTGGAAATCAAAGGCGAGCGGGGGTACTACAAAGTCCTTGCGAAAGCTTGCCAACTTGAATTCTTGGACTCCGAGCTGCAACACAAGGTAAGCACGTTAAAATCACCCCCACATCAATGCCCGATTTTTTCAAGCTTACACCCTTGGATAGCCCTAAACGAGGGCTCTCTTCAGGTCCAAACGCCGTGGCTGAACGAATTTTGTAAGCGACGCCAGTGGCTAAGATAGTAGGCCTACCCCACGCCAAAATCAAAAAGTGTCGGGGCCTGAAGACGGCGCGCAACCTCGTGCCGAAGTAATGGCAAGAAATAAGTTTAGTTGGGGGAGACCCTAACTCATGAACTAAGCATGCTAGAGAGACAAAATTTGCACCATAATCTACCTTGGATAGTCACTCGTCCGAAAATCCAACTTTTGTGGTCCCTTTTCTGGCATCTCCGGACCAGAAATCACAGGCGAGAGAGGGTACTACAAAGTCCTTGCAAAAGCTTGCCAACTTGAATAATTGGACTCCGAGCTGCAACACAAGGTAAGCACGTTAAAATCACCCCCACATCAGTGCCTGATTTTTTCAAGCTTACACCCTTGGATAGCCCCACACGAGGGCTCTCTTCAGGTCCAAACGCCGTGGCTGAACGAATTTTGTAAGCGACACCAGTGGCTAAGATAGTAGGCCTACCCGAGCCAAAATCAAAAAGTGCCAGGGCCTCAAGACGGCGCGCCACCTCGTGCCGAAGTAAAGGCAAGAAATAAGTTTAGTTGGGGGAGACCCTAACTCATGAACTAAGCATGCTAGAGAGAAAAAATTTGCACCATAATCTACCTTGGATAGTCACTCGTCCAAAAATCCGACTTTTGTGGTCTCTTTTCTGGCATCTCTAGACCGGAAATCACAGGCGAGCTGGTGTACTACAAAGTCCTCGCGAAAGCTTGCCAACTTGAATTATTGGACTCCGAGCTGGAACACAAGGTAAGCACGTTAAAATCACCCCCACATCAATGCCCGATTTTTACAAGCTTACACCCTTGGATAGCCCCACACGAGGGCTCTCTTCAGGTCCAAACGCCGTGGCTGAACGAATTTTGTAAGCGACGCCAGTGGCTAAGATAGTAGGCCTACCCCACGCCAAAATCAAAAAGTGCCGGGGCCTGAAGACGGTGCGCAACCTCTTCTTGAAGTAATGGCAAGAAATAAGTTTAGTTGGGGGAGACCCTAACTCATGAACTGAGCATGCTAGAGAGACCAAATTTGCACCATAATCTACCTTGGATAGTCACTCGTCCGAAAATCTGACTTTTGTGGTACCTTTTATGGCATCTCCAGACCGGAAATCACAGGCGAGCTGGGGTACTACAAAGTCCTCGCAAAAGCTCGCCGACTTGAATTCTTGGACTCCGAGCTGCAACACAAGGTAAGCACGTTAAAATCACCCCCACATCAGTGCCTGATTTTTTCAAGCTTACAGCCTTGGATAGCCCCACACGAGGGCTTTCTTCAGGTCCAAACGCCGTGGCTGAACGAATTTTGTAAGCGACGCCAGTGGCTAAGATAAAAGGCCTACCCCACGCCAAAATCAAAAAGTGTCGGGGCCTGAAGACGGTGCGCAACCTCTTCTTGAAGTAATGGCAAGAAATAAGTTTAGTTGGGGGAGACCCTAACTCATGAACTGAGCATGCTAGAGAGACCAAATTTGCACCATAATCTACCTTGGATAGTCACTCGTCCGAAAATCTGACTTTTGTGGTACCTTTTATGGCATCTCCAGACCGGAAATCAAAGGCGAGCGGGGGTACTACAAAGTCCTCGTGAAAGCTTGCCAACTTGAATTCTTGGACTCCGAGCTGCAACACAAGGTAAGCACGTTAAAATCACCCCCACATCAATGCCCGATTTTTTCAAGCTTACACCCTTGGATAGCCCCACACGAGGGCTCTCTTCAGGTCCAAACGCCGTGGCTGAACGAATTTTGTAAGCGACGCCAGTGGCTAAGATAGTAGGCCTACCCCACGCCAGAATCAAAAAGTGTAGGGGCCTGAAGACGGCGCGCAACCTCGTGCCGAAGTAATGGCAAGAAATAAGTTTAGTTGAGGGAGACCCTAACTCATGAACTAAGCATGCTAGAGAGACAAAATTTGCACCATAATCTACCTTGGATAGTCACTCGTCCGAAAATCCGACTTTTGTGGTCCCTTTTCTGGCATCTCCGGACCGGAAATCACAGGCGAACGGGGTCTCCCCCAACTAAACTTATTTCTTGCCATTACTTCGGCACGAGGTTGCGCGCCGTCTTCAGGCCCCGACACTTTTTGATTTTGGCGTGGGGTAGGCCTACTTTCTTAGCCACTGGTGTCGCTTACAAAATTCGTTCAGCCACGGCGTTTGGACCTGAAGAGAGCCCTCGTGTGGGGCTATCCAAGGGTGTAAGCTTGAAAAAATCAGGCACTGATGTGGGGGTGATTTTAACGTGCTTACCTTGTGTTGCAGCTCGGAGTCCAAGAATTCAAGTTGGCAAGCTTTTGCAAGGACTTTGTAGTACCCTCTCTCGCCTGTGATTTCTGGTCCGGAGATGCCAGAAAAGGGACCACAAAAGTTGGATTTTCGGACGAGTGACTATCCAAGGTAGATTATGGTGCAAATTTTGTCTCTGTAGCATGCTTAGTTCATGAGTTAGGGTCTCCCCCAACTAAACTTATTTCTTGCCATTACTTCGGCACGAGGTTGCGCGCCGTCTTCAGGCCCCGACACTTTTTGATTTTGGCGTGGGGTAGGCCTACTATCTTAGCCACTGGCGTCGCTTACAAAATTCGTTCAGCCACGGCGTTTGGACCTGAAGAGAGCCCTCGTGTAGGGCTATCCAAGGGTGTAAGCTTGAAAAAATCGGGCATTGATGTGGGGGTGATTTGAACGTGCTTACCTTGTGTTGCAGCTCGGAGTCCAAGAATTCAAGTTGGCAAGCTTTCGCGAGGACTTTGTAGTACCCCCGTCCGCCTGTTATTTCCGGTCTGGAGATGCCAGAAAAGGGACCACAAAAGTCGGATTTTCGGACGAGTGACTATCCAAGGTAGTTTATGGTGCAAATTTTGTCTCTCTAGCATGCTTAGTTCATGAGTTAGGGTCTCCCCCAACTAAACTTATTTCTTGCCTTTACTTCGGCACGAGGTGGAGCGCCGTCTTGAGGCCCCGGCACTTTTTGATTTTGGCGTGGGGTAGGCCTACTGTCTTAGCCACTGGCGTCGCTTACAAAATTCGTTCAGCCACGGCGTTTGGACCTGATGAGAGCCCTCGTGTGGGGCTATCCAAGGGTGTAAGCTTGAAAAAATCGGGCATTGATGTGGGGGTGATTTTTACGTGCTTACCTTGTGTTGCAGCTCGGAGTCCAAGAATTCAAGTTGGCAAGCTTTCGCAAGGACTTTGTAGTACCCCCGCTCGCCTTTGATTTCCAGTCTGGAGATGCCTGAAAAGGGACCACAAAAGTCAGGTTTTCGGACGAGTGACTATCCATGGTAGATTTTGGTGCTAATTTTGTCTCTCTAGCATGCTTAGTTCATGAGTTAGGGTCTCCCCCAACTAAACTTATTTCTTGCCTTTACTTCGGCACGAGGTGGCGCGCCGTCTTGAGGCCCCCGCACTTTTTGATTTTGGCGTGGGGTAGGCCTACTATCTTAGCCACTGGTGTCGCTTACAAAATTTGTTTAGCCACGGCGTTTGGACCTGAAGAGAGCCCTCGTGTTGGGCTATCCAAGGGTGTAAGCTTGAAAAAATCGGGCACTGATGTGGGGGTGATTTGAACGTGCTTACTTTGTGTTGCAGCTCGGAGTCCAAGAATTCAAGTTGGTGAGCTTTCGCGAGGACTTTGTAGTACCCCCGTTCGCCTGTGATTTCCGGTCCGGAGATGCCAGAAAAGGGACCACAAAAGTCGGATTTTCGGACGAGTGACTATCCAAGGTAGATTATGGTGCAAATTTTGTCTCTCTAGCATGCTTAGTTCATGAGTTAGGGTTCTCCCCAACTAAACTTATTTCTTGCCATTACTTCGGCACGAGGTTGCGCGCCGTCTTCAGGCCCCTACACTTTTTGATTCTGGCGTGGGGTAGGCCTACTATCTTAGCCACTGGCGTCGCTTACAAAATTCGTTCAGCCACGGCGTTTGGACCTGAAGAGAGCCCTCGTGTGGGGCTATCCAAGGGTGTAAGCTTGAAAAAATCGGGCATTGATGTGGGGGTGATTTTAACGTGCTTACCTTGTGTTGCAGCTCGGAGTCCAAGAATTCAAGTTGGCAAGCTTTCGCGAGGACTTTGTAGTACCCCGCTCGTCTGTTATTTCCGGTCTGGAGATGCCAGAAAAGGGACCACAAAAGTCAGATTTTTGGACGAGTGACTATCCAAGGTAGTTTATGGTGCAAATTTTGTCTCTCTAGCAAGCTTAGTTCATGAGTTATGGTCTCCCCCAACTAAACTTATTTCTTGCCATTACTTCGGCACGAGGTGGCGCGCCGTCTTGAGGCCCCTGCACTTTTTGATTTAGGCGAGGGGTAGGCCTACTATCTTAGCCACTGGCGTCGCTTACAAAATTCGTTCAGCAACGGCGTTTGGACCTGAAGAGAGCCCTCGTGTGGGGCTATCCATTGGTGTAAGCTTGAAAAAATCGGGCACTGATGTGGGGGTGATTTTAATGTGCTTACCTTGTGTTGCAGCTCGGAGTCCAAGAATTCAAGTTGGCAAGCTTTTGCAAGGACTTTGTAGTACCCTCTCTCGCCTGTGATTTCTGGTCCGGAGATGCCAGAAAAGGGACCACAAAAGTCGGATTTTCGGACGAGTGACTATCCAAGGTAGATTATGGTGCAAATTTTGTCTCTCTAGCATGCTTAGTTCATGAGTTAGGGTCTCCCCCAACTAAACTTATTTCTTGCCATTACTTCGGCATGAGGTGGCGCGCCGTCTTGAGGCCCGGCACTTTTTGATTTTGGCGTGGGGTAGGCCTACTATCTTAGCCACTGGCGTCGCTTACAAAATTCGTTCAGCCACGGCGTTTGGACCTGAAGAGAGCCCTCGTGTGGGGCTATCTAAGGGTGTAAGCTTGAAAAAATCGGGCACTGATGTGGGGGTGATTTTAACGTGCTTACCTTGTGTTGCAGCTCGGAGTCCAAGAATTTAAGTTGGCAAGCTTTCACGAGGACTTTGTAGTACCCAGCTCGCCTGTGATTTCCGGTCTGGAGATGCCATAAAAGGTACCACAAAAGTCAGATTTTCGGATGAGTGACTATCCAAGGTAGATTATGGTGCAAATTTGGTCTCTCTAGCATGCTCAGTTCATGAGTTAGGGTCTCCCCCAACTAAACTTATTTCTTGCCATTACTTCGGCACGAGGTGGCGCGCCGTCTTGAGGCCCCGGCACTTTTTGATTTTGGCGTGGGGTAGGCCTACTATCTTAGCCACTGGCGTCGCTTACAAAATTCGTTCAGCCACGGCGTTTGGACCTGAAGAGAGCCCTCGTGTGGGGCTATCCAATGGTGTAAGCTTGTAAAAATCGGGCATTGATGTGGGGGTGATTTTAACGTGCTTACCTTGTGTTGCAGCTCGGAGTCCAAGAATTCAAGTTGGCAAGCTTTCGCGAGGACTTTGTAGTACCCCCGCTCGCCTTTGATTTCCAGTCTGGAGATGCCAGAAAAGGGACCACAAAAGTCGGATTTCGGACGAGTGACTATCCAAGGTAGATTATGGTGCAATTTTTGTCTCTCTAGCATGCTTAGTTCATGAGTTAGGGTCTCTCCCAACTAAACTTATTTCTTGCCTTTACTTCGGCACGAGGTGGCGCGCCGTCTTGAGGCCCCGGCACTTTTTGATTTTGGCGTGGGGTATGCTTATTATCTTAGCCACTGGTGTCGCTTATAAAATTTGTTTAGCCACTGCGTTTGGACCTGAAGAGTGCCCTCGTGTGGGGCTATCCAAGGGTGTAAGCTTGAAAAAATCGGGCACTGATGTGGGGATGATTTTAACGTGCTTACCTTGTGTTCCAGCTCGGAGTCCAATAATTCAAGTTGGCAAGCTTTCCGAGGACTTTGTAGTACCCGCTCGCCTTGATTTCCGTCTGAGATGCCAGAAAAGGGACCACAAAAGTCGGATTTTCGGACGAGTGACTATCCAAGGTAGATTATGGTGCAATTTTTGTCTCTCTAGCATGCTGAGTTCATGAGTTAGGGTCTCTCCCAACTAAACTTATTTCTTGCCTTTACTTCGGCACGAGGTGGCGCGCCGTCTTGAGGCCCCTGGCACTTTTTGGTTTTGGCGTGGGGTATGCTTATTATCTTAGCCACTGGTGTCGCTTAAAAATTGTTTAGCCACTGCGTTTGGACCTGAAGAGTGCCCTCGTGTGGGGCTATCTAAGGGTGTAAGCTTGAAAAAATCGGGCATGATATGGGGGTGATTTTAACGTGCTTACCTTGTGTTGCAGCTCGGAGTCCAATAATTCAAGTTGGCAAGCTTTCGAGAGGACTTTGTAGTACACCAGCTCGCCTGTGATTTCCGGTCTAGAGATGCCAGAAAAGAGACCACAAAAGTCGGATTTTTGGACGAGTGACTATCCAAGGTAGATTATGGTGCAAATTTTTTCTCTCTAGCATGCTTAGTTGATGAGTTAGGGTCTCCCCCAACTAAACTTATTTCTTGCCTTTACTTCGGCACGAGGTGGCGCGCCGTCTTGAGGCCCCGGCACTTTTTGATTTTGGCGTGGGGTAGGCCTACTATCTTAGCCACTGGTGTCGCTTACAAAATTCGTTCAGCCACGGCGTTTGGACCTGAAGAGAGCCCTCGTGTGGGGCTATCCAAGGGTGTAAGCTTGAAAAAATCAGGCACTGATGTGGGGGTGATTTTAACGTGCTTACCTTGTGTTGCAGCTCGGAGTCCAAGAATTCAAGTTGGCAAGCTTTCACGAGGACTTTGTAGTACCCCCGCTCGCCTTTGATTTCCAGTCTGGAGATGCCAGAAAAGGGACCACAAAAGTCGGATTTCGGACGAGTGACTATCCAAGGTAGATTATGGTGCAATTTTTGTCTCTCTAGCATGCTTAGTTCATGAGTTAGGGTCTCTCCCAACTAAACTTATTTCTTGCCTTTACTTCGGCACGAGGTGGCGCGCCGTCTTGAGGCCCCGGCACTTTTTGATTTTGGCGTGGGGTATGCTTATTATCTTAGCCACTGGTGTCGCTTATAAAATTTGTTTAGCCACTGCGTTTGGACCTGAAGAGTGCCCTCGTGTGGGGCTATCCAAGGGTGTAAGCTTGAAAAAATCGGGCACTGATGTGGGGGTGATTTTAACGTGCTTACCTTGTGTTCCAGCTCGGAGTCCAATAATTCAAGTTGGCAAGCTTTCGCGAGGACTTTGTAGTACACCAGCTCGCCTGTGATTTCCGGTCTAGAGATGCCAGAAAAGGGACCACAAAAGTCGGATTTTCGGACGAGTGTCTATCCAAGGTAGATTATGGTGCAAATTTTTTCTCTCTAGCATGCTTAGTTCATGAGTTAGGGTCTCCCCCAACTAAACTTAATTCTTGCCTTTACTTCGGCACGAGGTGGCGCGCCGTCTTGAGGCCCTGGCACTTTTTGATTTTGGCGTGGGGTAGGCCTTCTATCTTAGCCACTGGTGTCGCTTACAAAATTCGTTCAGCCACAGCGTTTGGACCTGAAGAGAGCCCTCGTGTGGGGCTATCCAAGGGTGTAAGCTTGAAAAAATAGGGCATTGATGTGGGTGTGATTTTAAGGCGCTTACCTTGTGTTACAGCTCGGAGTCCAAGAAT
>JASTWB010000038.1:0-124759 GCA_032158295.1 Pycnopodia helianthoides
CTTACACCATTCATAGACTTGATTTCAAGTCTGAGATCGCGGTTATTCCTCTGTATCAGGCACGAGAAACGCCCCCACAGATAAGCTATCATGGGCCAATATAACAATGTGCGCTATTTAGCCCAATAATGTATTGGCTATCAAGTAGACTAAAAGCCACGATCGCAGGCTTGAAACCAAGTCTACACGGTTCACCGTAGTAGAGTAAATAAAGAGATTTCATAAATTTCTTTTCTATTTTGGTTTTGAGGGTTAACCGTTTGATTTTCTGCCAAATAACCGAATGAGGTGGTTCAAAAGAATATGAACAGGTTATGTGTTGTTTGTGCACTGTAATACCCTTTTCGTGTTGAACAAAAACCTTTTTCACGTAAGTTACAAGCAAACATGCCATGGTGAATCGTGTGGTGAACCGTCAGACATGCGTGATCTGTCCACAACATCTGGCGGGTACTAACGGGTCATCTTCTTGGCGAACCCCACTCTCTTCTTCGGATCCAAATCCGTTACAAGTCCCTTTTTACGAGCTTGCCTGTACTTGAATCCAAGTCTATTCATGGCGCGCCTCATGGTTCTATCTGAGACATGCATCAGTCTGCATGCAGACTTTATTCTTGCCGAGGTAAATGGCCCCTCTGTTTTCCTAAGTTTCTGTACATTTCTCACCAAAAGACGCTCCTGGCGCTTAGAAAGAAGTCTTTTTCGCCCACCTCGGCCACGGTGACACCGGTGAACTTGCCCTTCATGTTTACAATTCCGCTGAACAGAACTACGGGATACATTGCACGTTGCCGCTATTTCTCTCTGTGATTTTCCGCTCTTCCGCAAAAGACGAATATATGCACGATTTTCGTTCGAAATTAAGCCACGAAACACCATGTTGTAAATTGGCTCTTGCTTTCTATAACTATGTATCAAATGCTTTGCTTCACTTATGAATTGTCTCTGATCCACCAAAGATTGGAGTATATCTGTGTGCAGTCAACTCCGCAAAATCAACTAAAGGAACTTTCAGACAATCCCGCGCAAAATGCTTGGGCCACCCATTCCCAACGCTACAATAAACATTCACTGTCGACATCCCCTGACAATAAACATTCTCTCCCGTCGTCGTCCCCCCCCCCCACAAAAACATCCTTGCTGTTTTGTAACGCCCTACTCAGCAGTAAACGGACATTCAGTGTCTATGGACATTCATAGTCTTTTTAAAGCCTTATTTTGTAATAAGAAATTCAAAAATCACGCTGAAAGAATTTCAGACAATCCCGGCCAAAATGCTTGGGCCACCCGTTCCTATAACGTTACAATAACCATACAATAACCATTCCCTGTCTCACAATAAACATTCTCTCCCCCGTCCCCGTCCCCCCGCTCAATGTTGTCTGGAACGCAGAAGACCGTGCAACTATGTGATTCAACATTGAAAGGGGGCAGGGGGGCCCAACGAGATATGGCCGGGATTGTCTGAAATTTTTTAAGCGTGAATTTTTTGGTTAAACATTACAAAATAAGGCTTTAAAATGACTATGAATGTCCAAAGACAGTGATTGCCATTCATCGCTGAGTAGGGCGTTAAAACAAAATTCAAATCAGCAAGGATGATTTTGTGGGGGGGGGGGGCTGACTAAGAATGTTCAGAGACAGCCAATGTTCATGTATTGCTGAAAACGGCGTTAATACACAATTCGAAGCAGTGAGGATGTTGTTGTCGGGGAGGGGGGGGGGGCTGACTATGATTGTGCTTTGACAGTAAATGACTATTTCTTGCCGAGTAGAGCGTTGAACACAAAAGAACACACACAGGCAACATTTTTGTTGTTGAAATTTGTGTAGATTTTTTGTTGGGGGTGGTATTATGTTGTGAGCATTAATACAAAATAAGTAAAAAGAGAATAGAAACAATGGGATTGAAAAATGAAAGAATGGTTATAAGCAATGAACATTCATTGTTTGTCGAGGAAGGTGATAAAAAAAGAAGAAAAAAAACACGAGTATTTTATCTCTCCTGAACTCCATTTAGGTTCAAGACATTTGACTTGTTAAGCGTATCTCTTAACCATTACACCATTCATAGACTTACACCATTCATAGACTTGATTTCAAGTCTGAGATCGCGGTTATTCCTCTGTATCAGGCACGAGAAACGCCCCCACAGATAAGCTATCATGGGCCAATATAACAATGTGCGCTATTTAGCCCAATAATGTATTGGCTATCAAGTAGACTAAAAGCCACGATCGCAGGCTTGAAACCAAGTCTACACGGTTCACCGTAGTAGAGTAAATAAAGAGATTTCATAAATTTCTTTTCTATTTTGGTTTTGAGGGTTAACCGTTTGATTTTCTGCCAAATAACCGAATGAGGTGGTTCAAAAGAATATGAACAGGTTATGTGTTGTTTGTGCACTGTAATACCCTTTTCGTGTTGAACAAAAACCTTTTTCACGTAAGTTACAAGCAAACATGCCATGGTGAATCGTGTGGTGAACCGTCAGACATGCGTGATCTGTCCACACATCTGGCGGGTACTAACGGGTCATCTTCTTGGCGAACCCCACTCTCTTCTTCGGATCCAAATCCGTTACAAGTCCCTTTTTACGAGCTTGCCTGTACTTGAATCCAAGTCTATTCATGGCGCGCCTCATGGTTCTATCTGAGACATGCATCAGTCTGCATGCAGACTTTATTCTTGCCGAGGTAAATGGCCCCTCTGTTTTCCTAAGTTTCTGTACATTTCTCACCAAAAGACGCTCCTGGCGCTTAGAAAGAAGTCTTTTTCGCCCACCTCGGCCACGGTGACACCGGTGAACTTGCCCTTCATGTTTACAATTCCGCTGAACAGAACTACGGGATACATTGCACGTTGCCGCTATTTCTCTCTGTGATTTTCCGCTCTTCCGCAAAAGACGAATATATGCACGATTTTCGTTCGAAATTAAGCCACGAAACACCATGTTGTAAATTGGCTCTTGCTTTCTATAACTATGTATCAAATGCTTTGCTTCACTTATGAATTGTCTCTGATCCACCAAAGATTGGAGTATATCTGTGTGCAGTCAACTCCGCAAAATCAACTAAAGGAACTTTCAGACAATCCCGCGCAAAATGCTTGGGCCACCCATTCCCAACGCTACAATAAACATTCACTGTCGACATCCCCTGACAATAAACATTCTCTCCCGTCGTCGTCCCCCCCCCCACAAAAACATCCTTGCTGTTTTGTAACGCCCTACTCAGCAGTAAACGGACATTCAGTGTCTATGGACATTCATAGTCTTTTTAAAGCCTTATTTTGTAATAAGAAATTCAAAAATCACGCTGAAAGAATTTCAGACAATCCCGGCCAAAATGCTTGGGCCACCCGTTCCTATAACGTTACAATAACCATACAATAACCATTCCCTGTCTCACAATAAACATTCTCTCTCCCCGTCCCCCGTCCCCCCGCTCAATGTTGTCTGGAACGCAGAAGACCGTGCAACTATGTGATTCAACATTGAAAGGGGGCAGGGGGGCCCAACGAGATATGGCCGGGATTGTCTGAAATTTTTTAAGCGTGAATTTTTTGGTTAAACATTACAAAATAAGGCTTTAAAATGACTATGAATGTCCAAAGACAGTGATTGCCATTCATCGCTGAGTAGGGCGTTAAAACAAAATTCAAATCAGCAAGGATGATTTTGTGGGGGGGGGGGGGGCTGACTAAGAATGTTCAGAGACAGCCAATGTTCATGTATTGCTGAAAACGGCGTTAATACACAATTCGAAGCAGTGAGGATGTTGTTGTCGGGGAGGGGGGGGGGCTGACTATGATTGTGCTTTGACAGTAAATGACTATTTCTTGCCGAGTAGAGCGTTGAACACAAAAGAACACACACAGGCAACATTTTTGTTGTTGAAATTTGTGTAGATTTTTTGTTGGGGGTGGTATTATGTTGTGAGCATTAATACAAAATAAGTAAAAAGAGAATAGAAACAATGGGATTGAAAAATGAAAGAATGGTTATAAGCAATGAACATTCATTGTTTGTCGAGGAAGGTGATAAAAAAAGAAGAAAAAAAACACGAGTATTTTATCTCTCCTGAACTCCATTTAGGTTCAAGACATTTGACTTGTTAAGCGTATCTCTTAACCATTACACCATTCATAGACTTACACCATTCATAGACTTGATTTCAAGTCTGAGATCGCGGTTATTCCTCTGTATCAGGCACGAGAAACGCCCCCACAGATAAGCTATCATGGGCCAATATAACAATGTGCGCTATTTAGCCCAATAATGTATTGGCTATCAAGTAGACTAAAAGCCACGATCGCAGGCTTGAAACCAAGTCTACACGGTTCACCGTAGTAGAGTAAATAAAGAGATTTCATAAATTTCTTTTCTATTTTGGTTTTGAGGGTTAACCGTTTGATTTTCTGCCAAATAACCGAATGAGGTGGTTCAAAAGAATATGAACAGGTTATGTGTTGTTTGTGCACTGTAATACCCTTTTCGTGTTGAACAAAAACCTTTTTCACGTAAGTTACAAGCAAACATGCCATGGTGAATCGTGTGGTGAACCGTCAGACATGCGTGATCTGTCCACACATCTGGCGGGTACTAACGGGTCATCTTCTTGGCGAACCCCACTCTCTTCTTCGGATCCAAATCCGTTACAAGTCCCTTTTTACGAGCTTGCCTGTACTTGAATCCAAGTCTATTCATGGCGCGCCTCATGGTTCTATCTGAGACATGCATCAGTCTGCATGCAGACTTTATTCTTGCCGAGGTAAATGGCCCCTCTGTTTTCCTAAGTTTCTGTACATTTCTCACCAAAAGACGCTCCTGGCGCTTAGAAAGAAGTCTTTTTCGCCCACCTCGGCCACGGTGACACCGGTGAACTTGCCCTTCATGTTTACAATTCCGCTGAACAGAACTACGGGATACATTGCACGTTGCCGCTATTTCTCTCTGTGATTTTCCGCTCTTCCGCAAAAGACGAATATATGCACGATTTTCGTTCGAAATTAAGCCACGAAACACCATGTTGTAAATTGGCTCTTGCTTTCTATAACTATGTATCAAATGCTTTGCTTCACTTATGAATTGTCTCTGATCCACCAAAGATTGGAGTATATCTGTGTGCAGTCAACTCCGCAAAATCAACTAAAGGAACTTTCAGACAATCCCGCGCAAAATGCTTGGGCCACCCATTCCCAACGCTACAATAAACATTCACTGTCGACATCCCCTGACAATAAACATTCTCTCCCCGTCGTCGTCCCCCCCCCCCACAAAAACATCCTTGCTGTTTTGTAACGCCCTACTCAGCAGTAAACGGACATTCAGTGTCTATGGACATTCATAGTCTTTTTAAAGCCTTATTTTGTAATAAGAAATTCAAAAATCACGCTGAAAGAATTTCAGACAATCCCGGCCAAAATGCTTGGGCCACCCGTTCCTATAACGTTACAATAACCATACAATAACCATTCCCTGTCTCACAATAAACATTCTCTCCCCCGTCCCCCGTCCCCCCGCTCAATGTTGTCTGGAACGCAGAAGACCGTGCAACTATGTGATTCAACATTGAAAGGGGGCAGGGGGGCCCAACGAGATATGGCCGGGATTGTAGTTTGCCCGGAGGCACCGTAACTTCCTGATATATTGTATTAATTGACAAGCCCGGGAAAGTTAATGTTGTTGTCGGCCTTTCGGTTTTCTCAACCGCCAAAGGCACCCCGAATTCCTTGCGAACGACTTTAAGGACTGCAGGGCACGCTCACACTCGTGAGTGGCCTGCTTACCAACGAAGAGAAAATCACCAAGATAATGCAAAATGTTCGGGGTAACAGCGACCTTGCGGGCACTGTACTCAAGGAAGGTGATAGATCGTTCAAATGTGGCACAAGAAATAGAAAACCCATTGGCATACATTTGTCGAAGTAGAAGTGGCCATCAAGAGTGAAACTCAGCAAATCAAAATCATCAGGGTGAACCGGAAGCAAAACTAGCATAAGTGACTGACGTTAAAGATTGCTCAATGTGATCATTAACTGAATCCCCCAGCGGTGGAAAAAGGTTATGAATCAGGCGAAATTCGCCAGGCACTTGTTTTGGTACAAGACTAATTTGTCTTGTACCAAAACGTTGTTCCCCAATTACGGAGGGCCGGCAAAGGAGGATCTAAAAATGTCAGTGTTGTAGTCGAGACCTGAGAGTCTGAGACCGAGACCTGGAGGGGGAGACCGAGACCGAGACCTTTTGGTCCGAGGGGGAGAGACCGAGACCAGCCAAAAGTGGTCTCGAGGGGGAGATGGCATACCGTTGTCCCACCCCACCATTGCGGTCGTGCTGCCGAAAGGAGCCATTGTTTCCGTAGGGACAAAAATTATGTGGCTGCACCGGCGCACCAACCAAAGTGAGCCATAACTCTGCGTCAATGGTAGACCAGGAGCGGGATGGCATACGGGCTTGCCTCAATCTAAAATTGATGTCGTAATCGCGCCAGCCAAAGCCAGTACGCCTATTGACAGCAGAACGCACAATATCGGCATATTTCAGCAAATAGCGCGCTTGCTCAGGGTGCCGCTTGAGAAAAATTAAGGCAAAAATTCAAAACGCCCATGTCCATTGCTCAATGGACGTTACACGCCGGGGCTACTTATGCGGCCTAAGTTGCCAAGCAGGAGACTCTTGGGAGCCGACCATAAAAATACAATCATTAATGGCATCGCCTGGAACCGGCCTCAACAAACTCTCCTTTCCAAATTTTGTCTTGCACTGAAAGAGGCACTTCAGCCCCAAGCCCATCACACACGCTCAGCAATGGGGATTGAGTAACCCCTACTGTTGCCGGGTTAACCGCGGTGAGAACTAGGGCTGGAAAATTTGGGCGAGGAGAATTTAAAACAGCATTGAACTCACCTATCCCAGAACATAGAGCCCAGAATAAGCCGATGATGCGGAGGCAGACACCATAACTGGATGTCCCGATGCAGCCGGCTCCACGCCTGCCACCGGAGTGGGGGCCGGGGATGAGGCCGTCACAGAACCCTCCGTGGTGGCCGTCGAAGAACGCCCGGATGGGCCGCGTTTTGGGCGCTTAGAACCACTCGCCCCAGTCAATTTCGGAGTGGCAGGGGTACGTTTCGACCGCGGCATCCGCGAACCATTAAAGTGGAAGGCACACATGTAGCAAAATAATCACCAACGAAACTCCAAATAACAGCAAACAAAGATGAAGGATAACAACCAACGAAACTCCAAATAACAGCAAACAAAGATGAAGGATAACAACCAACGAAACTCCAAATAACAGCAAACAAAGATGAAGGAATACAAAATTTAATGAAACGGAATTTCTTAAAGGGACACACCGGCTTACTGTTTACCTAATTTAGTGATGTTGAATCACAGACAATAATTTGTCGATGGTTGTTGTAAAAAAAAAAAATCATCAAAAAGTCACCTAATTAACGAAAAATGTGCAAAAAAACAAAACGCGGTCAAAGGTCAGCGTATACGCTTTTCCAGCCGTTTGTCGCAGAGCGGACCCTTGCGCCACTCCACTCAGACCAATACTGACAGACAGCTCAAGACACAAGAACGGAAAGCAGTGACAATAGATTATAAATCACCAAAAGATAAACCTTTAATAAAAATGCCCATCCCAGCCATTTGGGCTACAATCAATCTTAAAGTTTTACAAGTTCAATTCCTTATCAATGGGCTGATAGCTACACGTACAACACTGGTTTTAATATAAATAAGTTTACATCAAGACTTTGATATAAAATAAGTATCCATTAATTGGCTACACAATAATATACGAGCTGACCTAAACGTGTGTGTAGCAGCTCGTTGTTTCGTCGACTCTGCTCGCCAAGAACTCAATAGAAAAGTAGACCCGCAGTCCCTGTCACCATCGGTAGATCCGCCTGAGCCGCCCTACTCGAGGTTGCGGTGACCCTGACCACACCCAGGAAGGTTTGACACAGTCAAGTAAGCGTCACGAGAAAATCCTGCAAATGTTACATTAAACCCTTTATTACAATACATAGTTTAGTTTTAATAACGGCAAAGCTACGCCTTTACAAAGTTCACACAAAAATTACACGAACATTATTTAGTTCTTCAAAGCATAGGCCTTCACACCGAAAGTTTCTTTATGAACTTAATTAACAATATTAATTACTGGCTGCATGCGTATTAGAATAATGGGACTTTGATGAACAACCCATAAATCACAAAGATTACTTTAAAGTTACTCACAATGCCTTTGGCTTCGACACCGCTTATCCTCAGGTCCGAGATTCCCGGGAGGATTTACGTTGCTGGAGGGCCTCAAACTCCCGCCGGACCACTACCCGAGCTACGGGTTGACACGACAGCCTCAACGCTGGCTTATCTGTCCGCTGGTTCACACCCACCCAAAACAGTACTCTCCTCAGCACCGACAACGTAAATCTCACCCACTTGAAAACATTCCTTTGGTTTTATACGGCGCTACACAAAACCCAGAACACCCATTAGCCCAAATACCTGACATTACATAACAACTAGGGGGTTCGATCAATGGTCCCTCGTATGTTTGGCCTATAACAAAAGTTTATATACAACCCCTTATATGAATAAAAGAAGTGATTTTCCCCACCTTGTTACACCGTTGCAACTGTCAAGTTTACGTGACATTGGAATCATGTAGACTAGTGATCTGTTTATTTATCAATTATAACAATGGCGAGGCATAAGGATCCGGTCTCCCTATCCATTAAGCACAAATTCACGTGTAATTAAAAAACCGACATAAACGCAGTCCGATCCACACCGTGCAGGTATTCGTCGTCGTCCCGCCGCGTGTGTAGCGCAGGCATCACGTAACGTGACAATAGTTAAAGGATAATAGCTAGGGCTACAGACTAAAACCCTCGTAAAACAAAACGTAATTAATGGTCTGGCTCCCTACCCCTCCACAGGCTCCGAGTTCATGCCTCCGTGGTTTGTCTCTCTAGCCCGGCGAGACACTGCATCGGCTGTACGGGACAAGCCCTCAAGGTTTACCCGCTAGCTCCCCACGCTGATGCTCCGTAAAACACGCTTCCGTGCACGGGCTCTCTGAATTCGAATCTTAGGTTCAATTTTTCATCATCATTTACAACTTGCATCCATAAACTGAATACACAGTCTTTTTAGCCAATTACTCATGAATAATTATTATTTTTTTTTTTTTTTAATACTTGAATTTGGTTCAGTAGTTTACTTTTATACGGCTGGAAGAAAAACTAAATCTGAAGATCACGTGACTTTTCGGAACCACATTTTGGTTCCGAAAAGTCATGTGAATTTCGTTTTATGAAAAATGCTCGAAAACGGCATAATTTGATGGTTTCTTTTATGAACCAATCTTCTCCATTTCAGGAAGACCTTTGGAATCATGTTTTAGTCTATTTTGTAGCCCAAATAGCCCAACGAAGCCGGTGTGTACCTTTAAGCACAAGAAAACAAGTTAATACAAGGACTGCTCAAACAAAAGTGACTGTCTTTGCCACATGGACGCTGCCCGCAAGCCGTGAAACAAATAAAAGACCAATGGAAGTTAATTTGTACCACATGGTCAGTTAATTGCACCAACAACCAACCACGAAGCAAAATATGCCCCGCTGCAACCCACCAGCCTGTCTAGTAGTAATAAAACTATTTGAGGCTCAAAGGAATGGCCTAGAATCTATTATGAGAGAAAAACGCTATACATAAAACACTCACTTATACAACAAATACTACTCTAACATCAGTGACCCCTTGAGCTCACGCAAGGATGAGCTTCCTGGTGTGCCTTTGCACGATTCACGAAATTCGCACTGCAATATAAAGAAAGAGAAAGGAATATACGACAAGACTTCAAATATTGTCCTTCTCAAATGACAAACACATGAATTAGTTTGCATACATTTAATCTAAGTAATGATTATTTCGTTATCTGTGTTGATTTTCACTTTTTGTATTTTCTGTAACCAACTTCTTTGATTTTGTTCTTCAAATCTTCGGATTGTTTCCTATATTATATTATTGTCAGTGCTCTCATCTTTCTGTTCACTTTTCCGTCTTGCTATCGTTCTGGGTTCCTTTATCAATAATTTGTGTTGCGTACTCTTAACAAGGACAATAGTTTTATTCATTTATTTATTTTTTTGTTTTATCAAATGTGTCCAGTTTAAATTTGTAATGTTGATCGCAAGGCGCTGATGATGACAGGCGTTTGTCTTGACTCGTGAAACGTTCGTGGCTGATGAGGCGCTCGTCTAAGTGAAAAATGAACCCGTGCATGATTCATGAACATGTTTTGTTGTTGTTTTGTTTTGTCATATACGTTTGATGTATTCTCTTGCATACATTCCACGATATAAAGCGTTCATGACATTAGGTTTCAGGTAAGTAGATTTTAAGGTTCAAAATTAATTTGTTTGGGCTCTTTTTCAAGCGTCCAAGTCATTGACTTTTCCGCTATGGAAATTGCCATCCAAAACTGCCACTCGATGTAATTGTTGTACATAACCGATAATACCCGTAGGCCTAACGCTTTCACCTCATTTATTTATATAACAAAACAAAACAAATCGGTGGAGGAGAAATACACACTCACAAAAAAGAAACATAAATCAGTTACAACGTAGCTACGCGACAAGCAAGATTGCCATGTGTATCTCTGACCCCTGCTTGTAGTTACTGTAATACTTTGCTTTGGTAAACAGCTTCATCATAGGTGGGAATGTGAGTGTGAAGAACAACGTGCTTGCAAGGTTTTCCGTCACACAAATTGTACTGGTTCATAACAAATAGGCCTATCCATCAAAAAAACTTTACCCGCAGAGTACGAGCATTACTGCTTGGTTGGCGAAACACGCACAGGTTTATTTTAAACTCTTTAACTATACACTAACGTAACACGAGACAAAAGGCATGTCGTCATCATCAGCGCCGTACGATCGTCGGGGAGCTAGCGATGCTGACAGCGCGCAACAGCAAAACATGCATTATTCATATATTTTTCAACCAGCCAAGATTCAAGCCTAGACCATTTGATGCGCCACAGAGCCTCGTAGGTCAGTTGGTGTCCTCTAACAGCGTGATAATATGCTTTGACTGGAAGCATGGTCTCAATCGTGATCAAGCCAAACACATGCCTCTGTCCACAGGTCATCAAGCCCAGCAATTTCCATGTGTTGGCCACTAGCCTTCAGGAAGTTGAAGCAGACATGGGGTCCTCCCTTGAGAAATGCTATAATCTCCATAGTTACTATAATGTTAAATGTAATTAAACAACTTGAGTCTACTACTAACTCTAACATATGTGAGAATTCTTTCATCAAAGAAACTGATGGCTGGTGTCTTCAGATTTAGCCATGCACATTTGTCAGAGGGTGTTCAGTAAAGTACTCTGAACAAAAGAATGGATTTGCATGTGGCAATGTGGCCCTTAATGTCTGTCCTAACCGGACACTCAAAGGTGACTGGTCTGGGCAGTTGCTAGGCAACAAAAGTACTAAGGTTGTCCTGTTAATGTAAGAGAAGTGGCCTCTGAGTGCCTGGTCACTAACTCTTAAGCTGGCCTTAAATCATGGCAAGCCACATTATGTGACAACATGTAGCCTAAAATCCTAAATGTATAACTGCACAATACCCCATGGTGTATGAAACAGCTATAACGTGGGATAAAGCCACTGTTTATTGCAAAAATGTTCAACATTTTAATTCACCATTGTCCTTTGAGTTTGATGACTGTGTAGGAGTCTGAAAATGTTCAATTGGAAAGATTGGGAGTACAAACAACTTTGATATCAGACGTACAGTTTGTTGAGACCGTGTCAAACTATAAATCCACTACAATGTATGCATTCAAATGTACTGCGTGAAGAACATACCTTATTGTCTCATTACACCATACAAAAAGGTGTGAAATTGAAAAAATGTTTGATTAAAAACTGCCTTGGTATATTAACCTTCAGAAAAAAAGTTGTTTTAAACAAATATATGCACCCTTGAGATAGGGAGTGCAAACTTATTCGGTATACTCAAGATATGCACCTTTTGAGAAAATCACACTTTTAGTTTTCATTTTACACTAAAACCTCAGTGGCATGACTTTTCTTTAGTGGGCCGCGTTGGGTCAGTGTGTGATTCTAATGAATGTTTAATCAGTTGGCATAAAGTGACCTAATCCGTATCTGCCAAAAGATGACGGTAGTGTTAATGATAATCAGTATTGGCCCAGGGTTTAAACAAATCAATATACAGACACATATGATAATAAACAATAATGTTTTTTTGAAAATAACGTTTCAATTAAGCCCCTTGCCCCATACCAGTAAAAAGAGGATCAACTACAACAGAATACCATTGGTTAGAAAGGACGGGAAATAAAACTATCATGTTTGATGTCATAGGTGTGTTTGCCTTACACGATTTCACTTGCGTAACTAAGCCAAGAGTCCAGCTTGCTACGAAGGACACCTTCATCGCTGGGGTCTTTGTCAACTCGGACGGAACTCTCTCTGTTGCTCGAACTCAATACACTAACACTGGAAGTACCGAAAAAACTGACCTTATCCTACCACGTGATAGCACTTTGGACGCAACGGCTGTGGACGGCGATGTTTCAGTCTCTGTTCTACAGATGCCGGCATCTGGCGGGGACTCAAGAATTGGTGTATATGCTTGTGTAGCGACAATGACTGGAGGTGTATCGACTAGCATTGGCACCGTTATTATGAGCAATGAAGGTAAGTAGTGAGTTGTGCACTGAACTTACTCGTTTAATGAAGCTGATGTGAAAATAAAATGAATGGGGAAAAAAACAAATACGGAAGTTGTAAAATAAAATGTACTTTTAATAGAATCTGCGAAATTCTTAATATAACTTGTGATTTTCTTTATATATTATCAAATGTTGTAATGACCTTCAGCGGTTGCAATTAAATCAAACATCATTTGGAATTGGGGGTGGAACAAGAGGGAACGTTTTTTTTTTTTTTTTTTTTTTTTTGGTATCCTTTTTTTTGTTAGGGAGTAGGTATTTCAATGTATCTTACTATTCATTTATGCCTGTCTTTTTCGATTTCTTTCTTGGGGAAGAAGGGCGGTAAGGGCTCTGCTGAGCAAGCCTCCCTCCCACGCATAATTTGTGGGATTTGTAACGTATGTAGTGTTTTTAATTTAAAGTCCGGAGACATAAGAAGGCTTGACACCTTGGTTTGGGCTGCTTTGTTTATTTCACCTTTCAAAGAAAACCTATTACAAAAATAGATCAATGCATCTTATAACTTATCATGTCAGTAATAACCAATTTTACAGATTACTGAAACGTAGGTAACCATCCACCTTGGTTTACATTACATAATACTGTGCATGACATCTAGTTGAGCACTGCTGCTCCATGCATGTACATTTCATACCATGTGCTATTTATCTATTACACAATTGTTACTCAAATTTAGCCAAAATATGATTACAAAATCCTACTTACCAACCGATCCTGTTTCTCCAATTGTTTGTCATTACAATGGCTCCATGAGTGGGTCTCACAGACCACTTCCTCCACCCTAAATAGTGGAATTTAGTCCCCATTGTTCACCAACGTGTAAACTCTTTAGGTGGCCAAACAGAAAAGGACGCAACAAATAGGCCCGGCCTCCTAACCCAGCTAATATTACTACGCTTCACTCTAATTAATTACCAATCTCACCATTGAAGAGCTGAATATTAAAAGTAACATAGTGAATTATTGTATAATCATTTGCAAGTAATTTACATACAAACTGAGAAGACGAGATTGAAACTAAATTAATTTAACATTAAATAATCCCAAAAGTTTTGCCTTTTCACACCTTTGCAAGTTGTATCAGTGCGACGACCATTAAAGCACAACAGCGCCCTCTATTGGTTAACAAAATCATCCAACCAAACTTTCTATTGACACAACAAAATGCCATTGGGTGTATTAAAATCTTGAATCACCACACGTATACAACCATTTATATGTGGTTACGCCACTGACATGTAAGCTCTACAAATTCCTTACTTTTGTTCTTCTCTTCTTCAGCTGACTTTCTGCCAACTGCTATAAGCCAGACGGTAAACTCAGGGGATGCAGTAAGTCTGGCAGTTACTGCTGCGGGCACACGAACAGATACTCGTTGGAGAAAAGATAGCAGCGATCCTCCTTACCCTACGTCAAAAGGCAAACTTTATTATGATATCCAGGCAGCAAGTACTACACAAGCTGGAACATACGAGGTTCATGGAGCTGGTGATCGCAGTGAAGGCAAACAGGCGCTCATGAGGTTACTTGTTAGAGGTAAAACCATCCTTCGAGAATGTTTGCGTCTAATTGGTCTAAGACCAGTCATACGAATATGAAAGCATGGCACGGCCATTTGATCCCCAGGTCCATAACAATGTAAAGTTAACTGAATTTATCAACGCTATTTTCTTTACTTTTTTTACTTTCTGAGCATTTTCCCATTACGTCACGAGTTCCAGTAGATCCAAGATGGCATCTTTTTTGTTAAACAGATGTAAACAATAAAGCTAACATATTTTATATGTAAACCTTATGCATGGAAACAGGGAGTCTGAAGGGCACGTGCCTCCCGGTAAAACTTGACCCCCAAAATAATATAAAAAAAGAAGAAGAACAAAACAAAACAAAAGAGAAAGAGAAAAACAAAAGCGAGAGGGAAGGGTAAAGCAACATTTTACAGTGAAACAAATACAAACTGTTGTTCAACAGTGCGTATATGTTATGACTAACGCGAATGCTGCTCAGAAATTAGACATCAGGCTGATAATTCTCTTCAATATGAAAACTGGAAAACTGTTGACTAGATAATACTCCCTGATAGCCTCATTCCGATTTTTTTTTAATTATAAATTAGTACACTGTGGTTTATTTTGATGAAGTGACTTTAACTTAAAGATGTAAAAAGCGATGCCCCCGAACACTGTCATGCCGACGCAAAATTTGAGATTTCAGCGTGGGTGAGAAATGTTACCATTTACTTGAGACCTAATATTTTAAAGTCGTACCTAATTTCTACATCACTCGCACTGATTTTCTTAAGTAAACATGGAATAAAAATAGAAACAAATGTCGCAACGACTCAGTCTAAGTTGGCATGGGGCGATTAATTAATATACCTCTATGTAGGTATATGTTTTAATAAACCAAGGTAAGTTGAAGGAAGTGACCTCAAGGCACACACTCACCCTAATTTTCACCGGGAAAATAGGCATGCAAGGAAAGCAAATCCCAGTTTTAAAGATAAATTTGAACGAAATTAACATTGTGTTACAGAAAGGTAAACAATTCATAATAGAGACAGGTATTGAAATAGACAAGCACAAAACAGAGCATCAATATATCGCACACAATACACAAGTGCTGCTATTAACACATCACGCACCATGCGATAAACCAGGCTGTGCTTCGCGGCTAACGCTATGTACCACCAGTACGTGTATAATAATAACGCTTTCCTTAGTTGAACTCATTTAAAATGCACGAACTATATAGGCAAAAACGGACCAATCAGAATGCTTTATTGATGCCATATAGTGTATGGTAACCAACAAATCGCAACCGGGAACCCTCCAACCACAGTTCTCCCTTCAGAAAAACCAATCAGCAGTGACTGACTCTACACTAAAACCGTTTCGAGGACACGAAACATTTCGAGCTCCCGATATCATTATTGAGTCTATAAAAACCCTGCGAGCAGCCAGCTTAGAATTTTTAAGCGCATCCCCAGGGTGCTCACGCGAAAGGCGTTTTATGTTTGGGTTTAAATAACTGTGTTTGGGGGCACAAATCTTGTTCTAATGGTTTGAACAGATGAATCTAAGTTCACTGAACACACACACTAAAGATTTTAACATTTTGGCAATTGCATATAGGTTCACAACTGATTTGCCAAAGCATGTCGAAATCCGCGATTTTGCCCCCAAAATAGTACAAATGAATGCCGCCTTGGCTCCACCCACATTTGTGACAACTGGCGTACCCGGTAAATGACCTCTAGGGCAAAATCGGTTCAGCCACATTGTTAAGGACTGTTCAGGGTTGGATGAACCTTAATTTCAGCGAAATTTAACGCCCAAAAAGTGTTGTAATTAACAAAAATATAAAAAAGTGCCTACGGAGTGAGCACCTTCGCTGACCCCAGGGTTAAATAATTTATTTTGAGCGCTCGAAAGCATTTTGCTCTCAATTTTGAGTGTAAATAAAATATTTTTGCGTTAAAAAAGCTTTCGAGCGCATTAGATAATGTTGTGAGCCGGAAATGAATTCGAATGCACGGAATCAGTGTGCTGAAATCATGTCGTACTCTCGACTTCAATTTGAGCGCAGGAAATGATTTTGAGTTAAAGAAATCATTGATTTCGAGCTCTGTCATTAAATTATTTAAATCACATGAAACTAATTATTTTGAGCGTTCGAAATGATTTCGAGCAAAATGACATCGTGAAAGTAAAGTGATTTTGAGCGAAATTATTTTGTGAGGATTACATTATTTTTTGGGGGGCACAATTCTGTCTTTATTTTGAGTGAAGGAACAAATTGTGTGAGCATGAAATCATTTCGAATTAAATGACACTATGTGTGTGAATATTCATTAAATTGTTCACCGTCATAATCCCTTTACGTGTTCCGTGGTAACAACCATTGTTCTATGAACAACTCAACAATTAAGGCTATACACAGTGCGTTTGGTAATACCTTTAGGTAATCCCTTCATATGAACAGTTCAATTACCATTTTGTTAACAAACGTCTCCTGGGAAAATAAAAATAACAGCAATCTCCGGACTCTTTTTACTGTTCCTTGAAGAAAAAGAAAAACATCAATCGGGAATGATCCGAACAAGAATGGCAACTTGTATATGCAGACGAGGATAAACAATCTTAATGGACAGTTTTATTTCTATAATTTTTATGGAATAATACAATAAACATAAAAATACTTTATAAACACATCTTAATTTACACCCCCCTTGATTGCTGCTGCCGTCGTCAGGGGGAACTGAGGACAGAAGAAGATAGCGTCATCCTCAATGCTGGTCTATGTCTACGGCCAGCCAGCACCAAGAGCTCTGACATATTCATGTTATTCTTGCACATTGTCGAACCAACTCTCCCGTTGTCGACTGAGACGCCTGAGTCCTCCCTGATCGACGGTCCCTGTCGTGTGATGTGACCAAACCAGGTTAGCTTCCATTGCTTCATGGTGCCAAGAAGAGGTTAATGTGGAATCAACACAAGACTCTCGACCTTGCTGCTCGTGTACTCATTGGTCTTGTGCCCCAAGTAGGAGATGCGGAGCAGCTTCCTAGGGCATTTTGTTTCCCAGCAGTGTCCACGACTCGCAACCTCACAGTAGGGTGGAGAGTACCAGAGACTTGAAGAGCCTGTACTTTTACGGCATGGCCGGTGTTCCTCTTCCACACCCTTATTAGTCTAGCGGCCATCGCTGGTGTGACTATGGAGATTCGGATTTCCGCTGTGCAGTTGCAATCCTTTGATAAGGTTCCTCCAAGGAATTTAAGTTTGAAACTTATTCTCACCATTTATGGTAATTGTAGGCACCGGTGTAATACTTACTATTCAACATAATAACCTTGGACTGACTTCAATACCGTATGCGCTGGCGCTTGCAACCAGTCTGTTTGTCAAGTTTTGCAGCTCGTTGCTGATGCCCCTATCAGGTACAGATCGTCTGCAAAACGAAGATTGCACACAGGTCTGGCGCCGAAGGAGATGGAGGTTTGTTGGTAATGTAGGGTCTTCTGCACAATTCTCTCCCCCAAAACGTCGAAGAGAGCAGTAAAGAGTATAAGCACCCCTGTCTGACGTCAGCAGTTATCTAGCAGAAATCTCCTAATTTATTTAATGTAAGGTGAGGGTTGAGTTTGCCATTGCAGTCCTCTGCCCATCTCATGAAGATTTCGTCACTGTCTGTATGTAAATTGCCATCTTTTTCGTCGATTACAGCTGCTCTTGGCTGACTGGACTAGGTATAGGGCCTTGAGTTAAGAGTGTCAAAGGCCCGTTTACCGTTCCTTGCTTCCGTCCCTTTCTCAATGGCGTCGCACTGCTCCTCGATCCACCCCTCTTTGGCTGCTCTCATCTTCTTCGTGACCTGTCTGTGCACATGGTTAAATTGTGCCATAGCTTCTTCACTTGTATGCTTCTCTTCAGTGTTCGTCTTTTGTTGCGTACCCCGGTAGGTCCTGAACCTCATCCGTGAGTAGGGCTAGATTGTATTCCGCTTTTTTCCCAAGCATCTGTAAATCTGTTGTACAATTTCTTAAATAGCCAGGATAGGGGCTTTCAAAATTGTTGCTGTTAACTATCACTAAGGGTCTGTAGAAATGGTGTTTAGACACCATTGGGCCAATTATGTTTTTAAAGTACAATTTCTACCAAACGGTAAAACATTTTTGTGTTAATCTTCTCCATTTTCGTAAATACTCGGCCGTTTACCTTTGTTTTCCCCAACCCCAACCTTAATGTGCCTTTGAATGTACACGTACACATACAAAAATACTTCATGTTGTTATTATTATTCCATGTTCCCCTCTCATGTTACACTGTTGTGCCCAATATTGTGGAATTGCCCAACTCCAAAACTTCCTCATCATTGTAGCATTGGTAGCGGTCATGGTTTGTGGCTTGGCTGAGATGCTGAGTGAGATGAGTTTACTGGAGACGGCATTGCAACACTACGTGATAATTCCTTCATTCAGTCCCGTGGCGTACGGTACAGAAAAGCTGGCCTAACCTCCCCAAAAATCGTGCATTCCTCCTGCATCAGTGATCTTATTTTCTACTGCCATGTTGATCTTGATATTAGAAAAGTAGATGCAAAATGTTAGATCATCAGAATACACGTTACCTTCCAATTCGTTGCTAGAAATTCTGCATGGGCAATGGGAAAACACACGTAACAGGTACGTGTCACAAAGGCCCTAGTTAAAATTACCTCCTAATTTGTATTTTGCCATGTGCGTGCTTTAAGAGAAAAATAGGTCTACTTATACTTTGTAAACCTGATGGGGTGAACAAGTTTTTTTTTTTTTCGTCTACCGTGTTTATCAATTTGTTTGGAAAATGAATGCAACTCAAAAGCAACATTTTATACTCGTTTTAGCCGCTATTAAATGTTAAGTTACTCAAAATGGAGCACCAAGACCTTATTTTGTGTGCAGTTTCCTGTCTTCAAAAGTTCTTGATCTTAATTTGTTTTTGTTTTTAAACTACATCATCGAAATAAGGTCTGTTTGAGGTTCAGGTCGAAATGTTCAGTAACTCGGCAAAAAAATTATAGCTGATGCAACTTTAACCTATTCACACACACAAACAAATTCAGCAAAATCATGTCCATGTTGATGCGGAATTAGAAGAACTCGTCCGTACAGAGTGGGGACTTGACTGTTTCTGTAGTTCCTTTAAAAGTAATTCCAGAGGTGTTGCTATCCTTCTTAACCCTCGGAGAAGCGGGCCCTTTTGTATAACGCGTGTTCTCTAGGTGGAGGATTTTATCACCACTCAGTTTTGTAGGTCAATGACCCCCTCCTGCAAGCCCAAAGCAATTTTAATCCCCACATGGCTTTTGTATGGGCCAGCAGTGTGTGTTATTTACGACCTGTTTTAGCTCTGGGCGACACAGGGTTGACACAAAGAGATAATGGCACAAGGAGTTGGCTCACTAAGATATCCAGTTACAATTCCCAAGGACATTGCTGTCCCTTGTGACTGCTGTCATTCATTACTCCTTACTCGGCAGTGGTTATAGCCTGGCCAATGGGAGTCAACAGGCTTGTGGTGTATACAAGGGGTGAGGATTACAGAAAATCTTGGCTTTTGGGGCCAATTGAAACAAAAATTATGACCATATTTGGAATATGTGGATAATTTTTTTCACCACGTTGCTTCCCTGATAGCAGTCATTTATAAGGAAAGTTTGTTCGGTTTGTTCACAACTCTTCCAGATCGTGTTACGTATGGTTTAGCATGGGCAGTTCACTGATTGTCATGTCCATTATGGTAGTTCCTTGTCGGGCAAAGATGTGGGTTGTTGTGGGGTAGACTGGAATCGTTGTTGCGAGGTTTCCAAAGGGAGGTGACCGTCTTCTTGGTGGGTTCATTGACCTGAAGTTGTCGGCGATTTCTGCGTAGAATTGAACCGTTGGGTGTAGTGACAAGATAAAGTCGTGGTTCAGGGCATTTCTGTTGAACAGTGGCTGGCGACCAGAGTCCAGTGACACGGTGCTGTACACGAATAGTTTGCCCAGGTATCAATGGTGGTAAGTCACGAGTGCGCTTGTCGTAATACTCTTTATGTTTGTCTTGTTTGTGTTGGAGGCGGTTGGAGATGCTATCCTTGCGAACAGAAGTGTTGCGGATCTTCAATAGTAAGTTACTCTGAACTTTCCTACCGTGGAGTATCTCAGCGGGACTGGAAATGACACTGTCAATCGGTGTGGTACGGATGCAAAGGAGTGCCATGTCGGTATCAAAGCCACTTGCCTTGGCTTTCTTAAGCGCATTTTTAACAGTCTGAATCATGCGTTTGATGAATCCGTTTGACTGGGGGTAATGGGGCGATGATGTCACATGTGCAAATCCCCAGCTCTCGGTAAAACAGTCGTTTGGTTGCGGTTACATTAGCTTCACTGGTGCAATGTAGGGGCATTTTGCGAATGAAAGGGAACTTTGAGTAGTAATCTGCCACCATTAAGTAGTCGGCACCGTCAAAGTGAAACAAATCAGTACCGGGTACCTGACATGGTCTTGTTGGTATTTCGTGTGGAATTAGGTGTTTATTTTGTCTGTGTTCGCTGGTATTCTTGACATGTTGGGCACTGTCTGCCTGTTTCCTCAATGTGTTCATTGATGTCCAACCAATACACACAGTCCTTCGTGCGTAATTGGTCTTTTCCATGACCTGCAGCTTAGCCAAAACATAGTCATACATAGTGTCGGGGATAACTACGCGTTTTCCCTTAAGGATAAGGTCATTTTCTACCGAGAGTTCATCACGGAATGGCCAGTATGCTCGAAGTGGTTTTAGTAGGTGTATCTACTAAAGTCAAATTGCTGACTCCACAAAATGGCCGACCGTGCTAGTTCGCAAAGTTAAAGGAAAACCACGCAATTTCGAGGCATATTTGTGTGGATCATTGTGTTCGACTTTTAAAATATCTTTCTAACCATATGCATTTTATAACAAACGGTTACAAACGCTTTTTATAGACCAACTCGCCCAATCCAAGGCAGCGTGTACCTTTAAGGACTCCTGACATGTCACAGCTATACATGTTATGCAAAGGGCGCCACCTCTTTGTGGTAGTTATACATAGGAAGTACTGGGTATGTTACAGCGATATAAAACCAGGTTACAGGACAGATCATTCTTTAATTTATATTTTCTTGGATTTTTAGTAAAGCTGAACATGGCTATGGTTACTGGAAATGTAATCACTCTTTGCTAAAAGATCCAAAATGAAAAATTTATCGCCCCTTGATACCCTTTAGTTTTAGTTATATTTTAAGGGTAAAAGGGTTCTTGAAGAATCTATGACACACTAGCATCTAGCAGAAAAGTTGTGCGTAAATTTATCACCAAACAATGAGCTTTTACTTTTTGGTAAAACAGAAGCTCAGTGGAAGAACCTGAATCTCCTTCTATTCATTTGCCGTTTTTACATTTATAAAATGAAAATGAACGACCAACGACCGTCGTTACCGATCCTGAAGAGTGATTTCAGAAATACTTCATTGCGGAGAAATTTATGTATGCCTCAAACGGTAACATCTGTAAATTCTTTAGTAAGTTCTCAACACTGTGCCACGACTGATGTCTTTATTTATTTGCAACATAATTTTGTATGATTAATTTGTTTTAATACTATTGTAATGTTCTTCTTTCTGGTGTGAGCCTACAGATCAATAAATATGAATCCCCCGGGAATATATTTTAAAAGAAAACAAAATAAATAAATAAAAAAACAAATCAGCTCTACAGGTTTTCCTCAACCCTCAAAAAGTGACCTTTATTGTGTTTTAGAATGTGAAGAAAATAAATGGGGGAGGCCTGACTGTGAAAATGACTGCCCGATCTAAGGTTTAAGGTTTACTACAAACAATGAGCTTTTACTTTTTTGTAAAACAGAAGCTCAGTGGAAGAACCGGAATCTCCTTCTATTCATTTGCCGTTTTCACATTTATAAAATGAAAATGAACGACCAACGACCGTCTTTACCGGTCCTGAACAGTGATTTCAAAAAAAGAAAATCATTGCGGAGAAATTTATGTATGCCTCAAACGGCAACATCTCTAAATTATTAAGTCAATTATCAGCCCTGTGCCACGACTGATGTCTTTACTTATTTGTAACATAATTTTGTATGAATAATTTGTTTTAATACTATTGTAATTTTCTCCTTTCTGGTGTGAGCCTACAGATCAATAAATATGGATCCCCCGGGAATATAATTTAAAAGAAAGGAAAAAGGAAAAAAAAAAAAAAAAAAAAAATCAGCTCCACATGTTTTCCTCAACCCTCAAAAAGTGACCTTTATTGTGTTATAGAATGTGAAGAAAACAAATGGGGGAGGCCTTACTGTGAAAATGACTGCCCGATCTGTTTAAATGGCGGAATGTGTGATGACGTCAGTGGTGTCTGTATTTGTCCACCTGGTTTCAGTGGCACAACTTGCAATACATGTAAGTAATGACCACCTCTTGAGTATCTCCGTAATTAAAGGTACGTTTATAATTATTCATAATCTTGTTCTGTCAAAAAACACATTGTACTTAATTGTAATGACACATTTTCAACATCCCCGCTTAAAGCAGCGATTTCAGGTATTATATACAAGTTAGATATATGCTTTATCAACAAAATTACGATTTTAAGTTGAAATTAAATTATCATGCTTAAAGGTAAAGCGCATTTAGTTAAGTCATTCCAAACGTTATAAAACTTGTTCGACGACCAGTTTAACGACCAGTTGCTTTACTCGACACATGACCTAGAACACTCAAACTGGTTAGGTTTTTAAGGGGGTGTGTCTCAAATTTCCAAATAAGTATCAAATCGTTGGCTAAAAGGTCGTTAGTTGTAATTTCATACTATGATCAACAGGTCGCTAAGTTAATTCGTTTTTCTTCTTATAAACTGAACGTGTCTTTTTGCCTAACAAATTTTTGTAGACCACTTCGTCGCACGTACCACGAAGTGACCTGTATGTCCAAAATCTCACATTTTTCATATCGGTTTTTATTCAAAATATTTGTTTACTCATTACTGTTAACATTTTCAGTAAGTTTCACTACCTAAAACCTTATGGTTTTGTAATTACACTAATTAATATGAACGACGTATCACTAAAGTTGCCATTTTGTACTTTCGCGAAGTGACCTATCTCGATACGTCACTTTACCAACGATACACAAAGCGCAAAAGCCAGTTCAGGTGCGCGTATGTGCCATTTTGCATTTTCGCGAAGTGACCTATTTGGAAGCACGTAATATTTTCACGAAGTGACCTATCTGGAAGCACGTAATATTTTCACGAAGTGACCTATCTGGAAGCACGTAATATTTTCACGAAGTGACCTATCTGGAAGCACGTAATATTTTCACGAAGTGACCTATCTGGAAGCACGTAATATTTTCACGAAGTGACCTATCGCGATAACACGTTTTTACATTTTCACAAAATGACGTATGTATTTAGGAATTAATTACTAATTAAAATAGTTTCAGGAATGAAAACACATTGACATTTCTTTACGAATAAAGTAGCAAGCTTTATTGTGATTTTAACAAATTAAACAAAAGTAGTAAGCAGTCTCCGAAACAGCAGCTTGAAAAATAGTACAACTTCAATCGCGTTTTTATCGAAACCCCTTTTCGATTGCTGCGGACGAGAAAGGTCACTTCGTGGTACGCGCGACGACTTGATCAATAAACTCCTTTTACCAGGAGCTGCAAAATGTGTCAAGACCAATTTTATGAAATTTACACAAACTGCACTAAGGACTTTACAGTTCCGAGCCGACGAAATGTTGTTGAATCCATGAGATTAAGCATTTGGGCTTGTTGAATTGCAATTGATCGATTGACCTCGAAGAAACATCAGCGCACCAATCACTTCAAACATGTCCGAATATTTAACGACAAAAATTAGTGACATCCAGTCAAAGCAGCAAGTATTTCAGTATTTATGTATATCTTTAATTTTCTAATTGTATTTGTTATATATGCAGTACATGGAGGAAATACCTTCGGCCAAAGAGGAACCTTAAAGTGTGATTCAATCGGACCGGGTGTTCCTTCCTGCGAGGGACTACTGTTCTGTTTACCTGACCCTTATGGCTGCAGTTGTGCAACTGGTTACAAAGGACTGGACTGCACAGAAGGTATCGTCCAAAGATCATAGAGCGCCGAAGGCTCAAGATGGGGAATAGGAGCTCTATCTAGTATCGGAACATGAAATACACATGGGCGCCATTTCAGCAAGCAAATGCTGTGTTACATCATTGATAGCAATGGGCATCGCCGCACTGATCTATTGTTGCATCGTTGCTTGCTGAAATGGCTTCCAGCGCACATTTCTGCCCGAGTTCCCCATACTACGCTCTCCGAGCGGTTCTATTAGGCGTAACTAGTTCACACTATCAAGTAACAACTTGACGTTTCGATCAGTATGCTCTGATTGCCTTCTGCAGACATAAGTTGTTAAACCATCAGTTCTTTTCAGAACCACAACTCATGAGATATCATTACATGATGTTATCATAAGTCTCTCTACATTTTATTCCCATCATGCAAAGTTTCCAATCTTAATCAAGGGACAAAAACTCAATTTTTCTAGAGAAGAACACTCTTTACCACAAACAAAAGTCTTTTGAGTCTAAGTATTTTTATATTTCATATATACATATTTTTGTTTTACATAAGTTGATTTAAACATAGCCCAGCCCGTACATACTATGTTTTATTCACATTTTATGTGTAGTCCATCCACGAAAAATGTAACCTAAAGTTCAGTAGGCCTACTACATCGAGATGATGTATGCTGCTACACTACGCGTGCTTTCGATCGGTGTCGTGAATTGCCCTTAATTCCAGCTTGGTTACAAGTCTACTCTTAAAACAATATACCAAGTGAGAAGTGTAACATTACGTAAGCATAAATTACAAGGGGGATACTGAAGGAGATACCCACACATTATGGACGAGGAGTGTACTGAAGTGCAAACGATCCAAGCATAACATAAAACACAACTTTGGGGAACACATTTGTCCCCTTATTTTACAATCTACTGATGATAAAACAAGGAATTTACAACATTTTGCTTTTCTTGATTGTTTTTTATGTTTTTTAATGTTAATTTCGTTGTTTCAGAATGTGTTGAAGGAAGATACGGAGCTAACTGTGCTCAGATGTGTCACTGCGCTAATGGAGTACCGTGTAATGGAACAACAGGTCAATGCCCGGGAAGCTGTGCACCACGATACACAGGTAGCAATTGCCAAGGTGTGTGTAATATAAACTGCTATAAAGTCTGACTGCCTCATAAACACAGACACGCACAGATTTGATGGACAAAATATTGTTGCTCAAAGCTAGCACATTTCTGTATGTTGCAATCTGTTGTCGAGTACAATTTGTTCGATGTAACAAAACTGTCGGTGTTCTATAAAAAAAATGTATTGGAATGTTGTATTTAGAGTATATGTAGAACAAGGGCCGGTGTGTAGAGTATAATATTACCCCAACTGGCGATTAAGGAAACAGGCAAAGTCTTTAGAATATTGAGGTAAGCATTGATGACTTGAGTGTGTTCCATGTTTTTGCAAATGGAGTCTCAAGTATAAAAGCCAGTGTTTCAAAATAAAGTAAGAAACAAAATATGCGAGCACAACATGACATTTGTATATACAACTTTCGGAGGAAAAACAGATTCGATCCTTATTTTGACAATATCTAATAATTAATAATAATAAAACAACGAATTAACATCATTAAAAAGGAAGAAATCTCATTGCGAATGTTAATTTGGTTGTTTCAGAATGTGATAAAGGAAGATACGGGGCTAACTGTGCTCAGATGTGTAACTGCGCGACTGGAAAGTTATGTAATGGAAGGACAGGTCGATGCGGTATGTGAGATATCAACTGCTATAGTCTGATCACCCCAGACACAAAATCGCTCCACTTTCAAAACCTTAAAAGAGAGAATCTCCAATAGAGGGGAAGACGTTGTATAATTTTGCTAAGAAGCTTGGCGAGGTCAACCTCTATGCTTAAAATTAATCAAGCTTACTACTCTCACTTTGAGTTTGGCGAGAAAAAAACAACAACATATAGCATTCTGTCTGTCTACTCTTTTGGGGGATGTTTTTCCTGGAGCCAGCCTCGTATCCATGGGTCTCTTCCGTGCTTACACCGTCTCGCTGTCTCGCGAAAGGAATCGCCTTCAGTGGCCCTTCGGGAAGCTGTTAGTTTCCGGTGGCGATTGGGCGGCACAAATACTTGACCCAGACAGTACAATTACTGTATTGGCAAACAAAGACAGGCACAGATTAGATGGAAAATAACAAGGGTGGGTGTGGAGAGTGTATTATTACAACTAACGATTAAGGATAGGCGAAGATGCTTTGGAGGTAAGCATTGCTGGCTGTTTTTATTCCATTATGTTGTAAATGGAGTCCAAAAGAGAAATATATACAACTATGTGGGAAAATCGATTATTATTATTATTTTTTTTTGGCTGTATGAAGAATGACTGATGATGAAACAACAAATTTACATCTCTCTTTATTAGAAATGTTGATATACTGTCCTTGTGAATATTAATGTTGTTGTTTCAGAATGTGTTGAAGGAACATACGGAGCTCACTGTGCTAAGATGTGCCAATGTGCTAATGGAGTACCGTGTAATGGAACAACAGGTCAATGCCTTCGAAGCTGTTCACCACAATACAAAGGTATCAATTGCCAAGGTGAGTTAGATATTGACTGCTTAAGTCTGGTTAAACCAGACACAACAGAGCTCCGTTTGCAAGGCCTTAAAATAGGGAATATCAAACGGAGGAGTAAACATTTTATAAGAGTTTAAGGAGATTGGCGAGGTCAACCTTTATGCTTAAAATTCATCATGCTCACAAGTCGCACTTTGAGTTTGGGAAGAAAAAAACAATAACATGTACCCTAGGGTCTGTCCACTGTTTCCATTGGACACTATCAAGTAACAACTTGACGTTTCGATCAGTATGCTTTGATTGTCTTCTGCAGAAAATAGTTGTTAAACCACCAGTTTTTTTCCGAACCACAACTCATGACATACCATTACATGGTGTTATCGAAAGTCTCACTACCTTTTATTCCCACCATGCAAAGTTTCCAATCTTACTCAAGTGACAAAAATTCAAATTTGGTAGAGAAGAACACTCTTTACCACAAACGAAAGTCTGTTGTGTCTAAGTATTTTTATATTTCATATATAAATAAATAAAATTTGTAGGGAAGACGGCCTTAGCTTTCGATCCAAACCGGACCTTCGTCAGAGGCATAACCAAGCACAAACAAGCATCAAGCTCACAAGTCGCACTTTGAGTTTGACAAGAAAAAAACAATAACATGTACCCTAGGGTATGTCCACTGTTTCTATTGGGGGATTGTTTCCCCAGGAGCCAGCCTCGTATCCCTGGGTCTCTTCTGTGTTTACACCAATCGTGAAAAGACCAGATTTGGCGGCCTTTCACGCTGCCACCACGCCACTATGGGAGTAGTAGTTGGGTGTCCAAACATACACGATCAAAATAAAACTCGTTTTCATGAGAAACTACGGCTTTCAATAATGCAAACAGCTCAAGTATAAACACAATCCAATAGAGTAAACAAAACAGGAAGTGAGGTAAGAGCGACCGCAAGAGGGCGCTAGACTGAACTGGCGCTGACGTTTTCGCTTTCATCACCTCCATTTTGTTTGCTGTGTGAGCTGACATTTCAGCGCACGCGGCGGATTTTACACATACTTCGGGTAGCTTATACCGCACACATACCGTAGTATATGTTAAAACTAGTTTCGATTTGTTAACTGTTTCCCAACTCATATTAAAGGAACATTACAAAATTGGTATTGTAAAATATACTTTTGATCACAGATTTACATTAAACTTACACGGTCTAATGATGATGATAGTAGAAAACATCCCTTGAAACATTTCTGTCTGAAATGCCATATTTGATGAGAAATGAATAAACTAATTTTCCGATTGAAGTTTATCGCTCAGTGAGCGTTTTATTCGTTCGTTGAACCTATTATGATTTCATGCAAATGTGTAATCGGTTTTTCACTATTTTCTCGCGACCCAGATGGCCGATCGATCTCAAACTTCTACAGGTTTGTCAGTTTATGTATAAGGTGGATTACATAAAGTGCTTACACTGCAAGCAAGTGTTTGGTTAGCAAAAACCAATTTTGTAATGTTCCTTTAAATTGCCCGTTTTACTCACAGCACGTGTTATTTTTCAATTACACAAATGTTTTGTTTTATTTTGTCAATGACTCTTGCTTAAATTAAGTATTTTCCTACCAAACGTTTTTAACATAACATGTTTTACCATTCATTTTCTGAGTGTACAAGCCGACTGACCATTGTTTCTTGAACTTCTACAGAGTGAACTCTACAACCCACGACCATCTCAACAGAGCGTGGTGTTTATTGGCCAAGGTTGATCCCGAACACCACGATTTGGAAGCACGATCGGATGCGTTCTGTCGCGCTTTGTTATGATCCAATACGATCGATGCGATGATCACGATTGAAAATAAATCGTGTTGATCGTAGAAATTGTTTAACCGTCCAAAACAAATTTCTACGATCAACACGATTGCCACGACTTAGGCCTGCGCTAAACGTCGCACTTTTGCCGAGCCGAACTCAAATGTTTTCAGTTCGATTCGACACGGCAAGAGCGCGACGTTTGTCACCGTGTCGTGCCGCTACCGTGTAGCACGGCAGGGCTTGCCGTGCTACACGGCAGTGCCGAACTTAAATAAAAGGTTTGCACTAAACGTCGCTCTTTTGTCGAATGTAATTCCTAATTTTACAACTGTTTGAGTTCGACACGACAAACGTGCGACGTTTAGCGCAGGCCTATTACCTCAAGATCTGATAGGATCATCACGATTACTCCACGATTAAGACCACGGTTTCAATCGTGGCGCGAATCGTGATAGTGGGAACCTAGCATGATGTAAATGACTGCATGGCACGTTCACACTCGCAAGTGGCACGACTGCAAACAATCAGAAAATCATAAAGACAGTGCATAATGTACTGAGTGACTGGCTGCATGAGATATCCCTTTTATTTTATTAAGGGAGTTCTGAAGCGAAAACGATGCAATAACAAACAAAACAAATTAAAGAATACACATTTTGGATGAGAAAACAACGAATTTATTTATGTATATATGTATTTTCGTGCAAATGTAAATTTTGTTGTTTCAGAATGTGTTGAAGGAAGATATGGAGCTAACTGTGCTCAGATATGTCACTGCGCTAATTGAATACCGTGTAATGGAACAACAGGTCAATGCCCAGGAGGAATATGTGCACCACGATACACAGGTAGCAATTGCCAAGGTATGTCAACTGCTTAAGTCTGATTATTACAGACACAAAAGTGTTCTATTTCCAAGGTTAAAATAGGAAATCTCCTACAGAGGAGCAGACATTTGATAATATCATTTTAAGGGCATGAATAATTAACGAAATCGTTGACATTAATCGAGCTCACATATCGCACTCTGAGTTTGGCAAGAAAAACCTACAGAAATGCTGCGCGAAATAGGCGAGCTTTAATGTTGTTGGTGCAAATTGAACCCAGCGCAGGAACAATGCCCTGCTAAATGAGCCAAGTGATGGGGCGGCAAGCGTAATTTCAGGTGACCCAGGCAAACGCAAGTTTGATGCTATACCTGGTTGATGCTATGTTGAACAGCTAAATAAATGCTTTATTCGGCCAACGACCGGGCGATAAAACTTCCATTAAAATGTTGACATCCAATTTTCGGGTCAAAACATCCCTGGGCCATTAGGCCCCAAAATTTTTTAAAAATGTTGAGTTGCACTTCAGTAAAAAATATTTGAAGGGGTCGGTCGGTCGGTATTTGATTTGTTTCAGTTTGTTTTTCTCATTGACTGTCACTTTGAGATTGAATTGCATTGGAACTGATCCCAAATACATCGCTTTCAATATACAATGATCTAGTAGTGTGCAGAAGTACAAACAAAATGAAAAGACAAGAAACATTCAACTTCATATCTTTTAACATTTTTGTTTTAAAATTGTATACATTTTTTCCTGTCACTTTATTTGTTCTTGACAACTTGTATGCAAGTATACAATAACACTAACCTGTAAACACTTCATTTCAAAAGATGTAAGGTTTTGGAAATATCGCCTAATATCTGGAGAGGTTATGTCCATGCAGGCAGAACAATATGTAACTGAAATACACAATCTGAGAAACGTGTCTCAGATTGAAATGTTTTTGAATCCCTTTCTCTTAAGTGTAAAATAGCAATGCAGTTTTCGCAAATATGAACACGGTAAACTTAAAGTCATCCATTTTGCATGTTGCTATTGCGTGGTTGATGCGAAGCCAATGCACAACATGTGATGGTTCATTCGATTTAAAAACGTGTAGATTGAGTCATTGGTAATTGGGGAGTGTGTCGGCGATTTGTTTTCTCTTAAAGTACCCGTTCTATATTCCTGCAAACAAAAATGGTCAAGTTCCAAAAATGACCGTTCGATTTCAGCAGCCAACTATATTTGGTACTCGCGTTCAAAACAAGTGTTGGGTACCAGCAAATCCGCTTCTTGGCTCAAGCGATGCGATCGACTATCCGAATTTGGGCTGTATGCCAGCATTCTGTCTGCAGTTCATGTCACGTGCAATGCGTCGGATCGATCCGAGGTACCATAGATGGCCTGGCTCGTTGCGTACGACTACGAGTTTAGTAGCACACAAAATGCATGTAAAATGTCGACCTCCTGCGTGTTTACTTTAAAATCTAAGCATTTCAAATGTGTTAATTGGGAATAAATAGTTCATTTTAATTTGGATAAACACCGAAAATTTGTAAGTTTCATTAAAAGAATAACCACCACAACAACAACAACATCAAAACGAACCGAGATTTCAGCAATTTTGGGTCGGTCGCGGAGGCCAACTCAACAATTATTATTTTGTTGCCTTAAAGTGTGACAACTATTATTGCTAAGAAAGTAGATCTGCCCAAACCCCTGCCGTACGACGGACGGGATGGTGTGGCTAATACACACCCCGTGACATATCTAACAAGTGCCACCAGAATAGCACGACCTGGCCGTACCGCACTACACACAAAATTCAAACTCCACAACAAAGATTTACGTTGTCCGATGGTGACCTTCTTCTTTACCAACACACTGTTCAATTTAGCCTGCATGACAACGATTTGGCTTGTAGGTACCTGCAATTCCTGGGCCTGTGTTTTAAAAGTTAAACCGAGGAAAGTTAGCACATTTGTCTGTCCCTTTGTTTTTTCTGCTGTCAAAGGCAACGCACGTTCTTTACAAACGGCTGACTACAGGTCACGCTCACACTCTCAAATCGCCTGCCTGCAAACGAACATACATTTATAAAGACAGTGCATAATGTACTGAGTGGCTGCAATCTTGCCGGTGCTGTATTCAAGGAAGGTGCTAAGACGCTCAAATGTGCCACAAGAAAAAGAACAACCAGAAGGCAAACATTTGCCTTAACAGAAGTAATCACCTATAGAGTGAAACCTAGTAAATTGTATCCATCGGGGTTACACTGAAGCAAGCGAAACGCTGAATTAATATCCGATTTGGCCAAAAGAGCAATGAGACCCCCAAAAGTTACAACGGCAACGGCATCATCAAAATTTGTAGTAGGGTCATATCTTTGGACTCCGTGACCGTTTTGTGCTCTTTTTTTTTCTTAATGGATTTGACTTCCAGAACAAATGTTAAGGAAAATTACTCCCATGTAACTCTGAAATCCCTCCTGACACCTAGCGCCTGGTGCAGCATTCTGATGTAGCAACAATAAAGTTGTTAATGTTATTTAGTTTCTCTGATGCTGCTGCCAATTGTATAATTTGTAAGGTGAATCACAAACCACCAGGTGGCAGGATACTGTTGACCCGTCGTTATGCGCGTGCGCTATTCATTCAAATTCGAGTTGGTATACTTCGTGTCCTAAATATTCGATTTTTGTATGATTGCTCCTATATGTATTCCGTCGTCAGCTTGAAGGCTTATACTTTTTGTTTAAAATAAACTCTACAAGACGTCTTCATTTCAGAGTATCAGTTAAAAACATTTGTTTTTCCTTGTGGCTCACCTCGTCAGCTGATTTCGAGCTTTTCTTTCATATATAATTAGCTGTTCCGATATACAGTCGGATTATGTATTGTTTTCGTCAAGATTGTTAATATTGTTAGCTGTTCCGACATGAGTAGAAACAGGTATTGTTTTCGTCAAGATTTTTATTAGCTGTTCCGACATGCAGTTGGAACAGGTATTGTTTTCGTCAAGATTTTTATTATTAGCTGTTCTGACCTACTATCGGAACAGGTTTTGTTTTCGTCGAGATTTTCATTATGTTTTATTATTATTAGCTTCTCTTAGAAGTCGGAACAGATTTTGTTTTCGTCGAGATTTTTTTTGTTCGTTCTTATTCTTTGTATCTGTCTAAATCCCATTGCATTTGCACACGTTTTTTTTGTTTAAAGCCTTATATCCTAAAGCGTAAATATAAAAGAGATAGATCCTATATCAAATTGAGGCTTAGAACATAAACTTTACTCCAAATGTAATAAATGTTAAAATTTTTAATTAGTTAGCCACTTTACAGCGAGGTGAATATTTATTTGGCCAACCTTGTGAGCACCATTTCTCAAAAAGTATAGCCCCGATCGTCAAACCTTTTCAGTTTTAGACTTCTTGTATACTTTAGATGTGCATGCCGGCCTAAAATTACGGACGACATCATAATGACGTCATATATTGCGCGTTTTGTATCTGTGTACAGACACATAGGATAAAGTGAAAATAAATCCGCCTTCCAGAAACATAATTTTTCAATTAAGCATAAATTAAATGTCCTACACAAATGTTTTTTTTTAACAAGAAAGATGTTGACGGTCAATTTAAAAACATAACTTATTAAAACATTGTCAGTAGAAAAACCCAAAATTCTCAGGCAAATTTCAAGGAATTGGTACGGCGTCTAATTAGGTTTGTATTGTCGAAAAATTGTACAATTATTGATGTAGTCCTAGACCCATTTATAAACCCTTTAGTTGCTTTTTGTTCGTAGAATATACAAAGAGTCAATCCTGTCGCCAACTTACACAAGTCTACGTTTATTCACAATAATCGAGAAGAACTGTTCTTGCTGTCAGCGTCGTGTGTATCACCGCTCAGTTTCTTTTTTGGGTTTCAGCGTGAACGTAGAAAACAGACCGCCTGTGTTTTGGGACGATTGTGCGGGTGGCGGACTCGTTTGCGCTGGGGACCCGTTCGACGGAAAAAAAAACTGTTTTAGTCTTCGTATGTAAAAGCATTACTTCGGGAAATCACCGTGTAGCAAACAAAAAACTTTGTCGGATTGCAATAGGGCAATAAAGAGACCTGATTGAAGAAAGGCGTAGAAAAGAAAAATTACCCTTTTCATGGCTTTATGATCAGTTTTGGATTTGGGGTCAAGAGCCAAATTGAACAACAAACTCGTACCCCAATAACTATTTTAGCCTAACACACAAAAATAAGGCATAAAGACACAACAAATAAGGTTTAGTATTTTAATATAGAAAATAACCATACAAGGTAAATACCGGTATGTTCTTTAACAACCAATGCTAACATTTCAAATTTCTTATATAAATCGGAGTACACCTGAAATGATTGTGACGTCAAAAGTTTTAAAAAAATAATTACAAAATCTTGCAGGCTATATGATATACTAATATAACACTTGCATTAATGTTCATTGTGCATGCATTGCAGCCAAGTAAGTTTTTAACCTCTACTAATCAACCAATTACAAAACATAATGATAATAAAAATGTACCTTGACAGAGTTACTCTCATCATATAGTTACAGCTTTAGTCCCCTCATACTGATTATGGCAATATTCCTTTTATTTGGTGCCACGTCGTGCCAAATGAACACAAGATAAACAATTTCAAAAAAAAGTGCAGCTCATTCGGTATGTTCCACATCCTTGAGTTGACTTAATATGTCCTCCCCATTACTGAATAAACTTCATGGCAACCTGTTATACAACTGAACGGATTAATTTTATTTGTACTACTGCTTTTGTTTATAAATGCTTGAACAAACTACTCCTACATGTCTTTCCACTCTAATGTCACAGCACACTCCTCAATGCTTACTTTGATCAACATTTGACATCTTACAATTATTGATAATAACTTTGAAAGAGTTACGATAGATACAATGTGTACATCTATTCTGCTAGTAGAACTTGTTTCCTTGCCCGAATTTCAGGGAACCAGTTAGAAAAATAACACATTTTGGATGGTTGCTCCTTTTTTGCAAACATAGTTTATTTTCTGAGCTAAGAAAGAAACCCAGGGTTCAGGCCTCTAACAGTCAGTAAAACTCAAATATTACACACACATATTTAATGTTCCAATTTGTTTGTTCCATACTCAATACAAAATAGTATGACATCATATGCAAGGGGTCTCTTCCCCAAAACAGTACGTTTATCAGTAATGGCGTGTCGGGACCGAACTCAAGCTCGAGTGTTTCTAATGAGCAGAGAATGGGTTCGAGTCCCAGTCGTGGCACTTGTGTCCTTAAGTAAGACATTTAACCGTAATTGCCGTGTCCTTCAGATGGGATGTAAAGCCGTAGGTTCAGCGTGTTGTGTAATGCACGTACAAGAACTCAGTGCACTTATCGAGAAGAGAAGGGGTTCGCCCCGGTTTGGCTGGCTGCGTATTGCGCCACAGCACCTTGTAAGCCATTACATGGTGCTATGTAAAGAAATATCTATCATACTTCAATACGTAACTCCAAATACCTTGTAAGAAAAAATACCGAGAGCTTTGAGGCACCCATCGGGAGTAGATAAAGCGTCATATAAGAACAGGGCATTATTATTTTATTATTATGAATAGAAGGTGTAGGGATGACACAGTATAATTTCACTATTATCAATTCAATAGGATTTTAAATAAACTAGTATATCACGAATCAAAGATGTACACTGTACATAATTTGTGATAATTATACTACAGTGACTCCAATTACAAAAAAAAAAAAAAAAATGATGAGACACACATAGCTTGTGAATGTTTTGTGCATGTACTTCCAGAGCTTAGGAATATATCAACAAGTTGTTATTTCATTTAAAATGTGATCAATTGATTGCACAAAGTAATTCACAAAATGTTACTTGAACTAGAACTCGAGTGATGATTTAGTAACTTTGGTGCCAAACGTCAATATACCACCTGTTTAACGGTACTTTCAAATACCCAAATCTAACACAATAGCACAACAATCGCATGTTTGTGGCTTAGTCATAATGACCGAGGGAGATGACGTAGTCTTTCACCTGATGAGGTCCTACAAACGAGGGAGATGACATGGGCTGTAGATGACATGGCCTGATGATAAGGTCATTCACTTGATGTGGTCATACATCCAGGGGAGATGATGTGGTCTTTCAACAGCACCAGAATGAATCATAATTATGTCTTCAAATCTTCTCATCATTACATGTATGTGCAGCTATTGCATAGCTCGCTGTTAACATTTTTTGAAATAAATAACATACAACCACATACAAAAATACACATTATTGATCAATTTGCACAGGCTAATAAAATCAATAAATTTTGTTTGAAAGTGTCATTAAACAATGGTCCGTGTTACCATAGCGCTTTAAAATATACATATAAATTACACTGTAAGGTAAAGCTGTTATACTATTTATGACAAGTTGAAAACATGTCAAATAAGTATTACAAAGTTAGTTAACACTTGGACACCACTAACGCATACAGAATATTCAGCATACTTGCACTTAATACACATGTATGGCTATCAGATATCCTTGAAAAACAGTTACTCAACAACTTGATGTTTACAACATGAACATTGTACAACTGTCAGTACAAGCAGATGTTCTTCACGGTGATACTTCGACAATGACGTTCAGTTGTACACTCAGCATTATAACTCTAAAATAAATTATGATTAAAGTTTTAAAAGGCAACTATAATCTCATAGAGCTCTGTACAACAAGTGATGGGATTTTAGCCTCTGTTTTGATTTTATGTGATATCACATTTCGCAAATCGATTGCATCTATTTATTTAATCTAATTGCCATGAGGGAATGATTCTGAAGGACTGGGTCCGGTAGGCCCAACCAACTGCCTATTACAGGATCAAGCATTCTAGTCCAAACAATTTGGTCTGATGTGATATGGGACAAGAGGATATTGGAGCGATAAGGTCCCACACTAGCAAAACTCATCAGTCAAAGTCAGTAATAGTTACATATCGCATTATAAAACAATGATTCAACTAATTGTTCTGTCCATGAAAACCTAAATATAACCATCTATTCAGAAACATCACTTACATTGGAAGACTAAGGTTTCATCACACTCAACCACAAGTTGTGTGACTGAAACTTCAATTCAATACATCCAACAGTAATTGATGAAGTAGACTACCAGGTGAGCGGGGTCATGATGGCACCCAACTTCAGCATACCAGACTCAGTTTGTGAGGTAGACTCCCAGGTGAGTGGGGTCATGATGTCATCACACTTCAGCACACTAGACTCAGTTTGTGAAGTAGACTCCCAGGTGAGCAGGGTCTTGATGTCACCACTCTTCAGCACACCACACTCAGAAAGTGAAGTAGACTCCCAGGTGAGCAGGGACATTATGTCACCCCACTTCAGTACACTACACTCAGTTAGTAAATTATGCTCTTAGGTGAGCAGGGTCATGATGTCACCCCACTTCAGTACACTAGACTCAGTTTGTGAAGTTGACTCCCAGGTGAGCAGGGTCAAGATGTCACCCCAGTTCAACACACCACACTCAGCAAGTAAAGTAGACTCCAAGGTGAGCAAGATCACAATATCACCCCACTTCAGTACACTAGACTCAGTTAGTGAAGTAGGCACTCAGGTAAGCAGGGTCATGATGTCATCCCACTTCAACACACTAGACTCAGTAAAGTGAAGTAGACTCTCAGATGAGCAGGGTCATGATGTCACCCCACCTCAGCCCGCTAGACTCAGTAAGGTAAAGTAGACTCTCAGGTGAGCAGAGTCTTGATGTCACCCCACTTCAGCCCACTAGACTCAGTAAAATGAAGTAGACTCTCAGTTGAGCAGGGTCACAATGTTACCCCACTTTAACACACTAGACTCAGTAAGTGAAGTAGACTCTCAGGTGAGCAGGGTCACGATGTCACCCCACTTCAGTACACTAGACTCAGTAAAGTGAAGTAGACTCCCAGGTGAGCAGGGTCACAATGTTACCCCACTTCAACACACTATACTCAGTAAAGTGAAGTAGACTCTCAGGTGAGCAGGGTCACGATGTCACCCCACTTCAGTACACTAGACTCAGTAAAGTGAAGTAGACTCTCAGTTGAGCAGGGTCACAATGTTACCCCACTTCAACACACTATACTCAGTAAAGTGAAGTAGACTCTCAGGTGAGCAGGGTCACGATGTCACCCCACTTCAGTACACTAGACTCAGTAAAGTGAAGTAGACTCCCAGGTGAGCAGGGTCATGCTGTCACCCCACTTCAGTACACTAGACTCAGTAAAGTGAAGTAGACTCTCAGGTGAGCAGGGTCATGATGTTACCCCACTTCAGCCCACTAGACTCAGTAAAATGAAGTAGACTCTCAGTTGAGCAGGGTCACAATGTTACCCCACTTTAACACACTAGACTCAGTAAGTGAAGTAGACTCCCAGGTGAGCAGAGTTATGATCTTACCCCACTTCAGCACACCAGACTCAGTAAGTGAAGTAGACTCTCAGGTGAGCAGGGTCATGCTGTCACCCCACTTCAGCACACTAGACTCAGTAAAGTGAAGTAGACTCTCAGGTGAGCAGGGTCATGATGTCACCCCACTTCAGCCCACTAGACTCAGTAAAGTGAAGTAGACTCTCAGTTGAGCAGGGTCACAATGTTACCCCACTTTAACACACTAGACTCAGTAAGTGAAGTAGAGTCCCAGGTGAGCAGGGTCACGATGTTACCCCACTTCAGCACACCAGACTCAGTAAGTGAAGTAGACTCCCAGGTGAGCAGAGTTATGATCTTACCCCACTTCAGCACACCAGACTCAGTAAGTGAAGTAGACTCTCAGGTGAGCAGGGTCATGATGTCACCCCACTTCAGCACACTAGACTCAGTAAAGTGAAGTAGACTCTCAGGTGAGCAGAGTCTTGATGTCACCCCACTTCAGCACACTAGACTCAGTAAAGTGAAGTAGACTCTCAGTTGAGCAGGGTCACAATGTTACCCCACTTTAACACACTAGACTCAGTAAGTGAAGTAGAGTCCCAGGTGAGCAGGGTCACAATGTTACCCCACTTCAACACACTAGACTCAGTAAGTGAAGTAGAGTCCCAGGTGAGCAGGGTCACATTGTTACCCCACTTCAGCACACCAGACTCAGTAAGTGAAGTAGACTCCCAGGTGAGCAGAGTTATGATGTTACCCCACTTCAGCACACCAGACTCAGTAAGTGAAGTAGACTCCCGGGTAAGCAGGGTCATGATTTCACCCCCGTTTCTGCACACTAGACTCAGTAAAAGTGAAGTTGTTTCCCGACTCAACAAGGTAAAACAGTTTTATACTGATTAAGTGATGATTTCAATTACAATACTGCTCAAGTGTCAGGATATTCACTGAGTTTTGTACTAATCAGACTTATTGATGCTTCACACATTTCAAGTTTGATCAATACTTACGGGGCATTGTGTCTTCCTTGAGCAGAAACACAAACTGCAACGAATATTCAATATGGATTTCATCCCCTGCATATTGGTCTTGTATTACAACACTTCGTCATATGCATATCAATCAACATATAATTTACAAAAAAAAAATCATTAATTTCATTCTGTTCCCTTAAGGCTTGTCATATGCATGTACATGCATATGCATTTATATGTTTGTCTTTGGTTAGTTATCAAATTCAAGAATCATGTTTTACTTTAAATTGAAAATATTGCGAAAAAAAAATGCAATTTCATACTGACTCTGTCACTTTAGCTTTTTAACTTTGATGACTTCTTAAAACCCTGGGGTCAGCGAAGGTGCTCACGCCGTAGGCACTTTTTAATATTTTTGTTAATTACAACACTTTTTTTTTTTTTCAATTTCGCTGAAATTAATTTTCATCCAACCCTGAACAGTCCTTAACAAAGTGGCTGAACCGATTTGACCTAGAGGTCATTAACCGGGTAGGCCAGTTGTCACAAATGTGGGTGGAGCCAAGGCGGCATTCATCTTTACTATTTTTTGGCAAAATTGCGGATTTCGACATGCTTTGGCAAATCAGTTGTGAACCTATATGCAATAGCCAGAATGTTAAAATCGTTGGTGTGTGTGTTCAGTGAACTTAGAATCATCTGTTCAAACCATTAGAACAAGATTTGTGCCCCCAAACACAGTTATTTACACCAAAACATAAAACGCCTACCGCGTGGGCACCCTGGGGGACGCGCGTGAAAGTTCTAAGCTGGCTGCTCGCATGGTTATTTAACACTCGAAGCCTCACGATAACTGTAATAAGTAGGAATGACATCACACTGAACAGATTCGATCTCTCTGACATACACATGATCAATTAATGTTCCCCTCTCAGTAGTGGCATTTACAACACATTGCTTACAACCATGCTCACTCATCATATTCACAATACTTGAAGAATGTGCACTCTTCCCATTTATGATATTTTCGTTAAAGACTTTCCATTATTATACATCTGTGGGATACTTTGTGGAGTTTCTTGAAGCACTTACGAAACTAATTGATAGATAACAACAACTGTTAATGACACATTAGAAATTATCTGAAATGCAATATACTCAATATTGTGCACTGGCATGGTGAGACTTCTTGTTGCTTCGTTTGTTCTACTGTACACTGCTACACCTCCATGACACGGGTGCTGTAATGTTTCAGTCAACTGACTTGTGCTATCATAGGAAAGACATCTTGGCTGATGGTAGCTTTTGAAGTTACCTAACTGTAAGTCATACTGCGGTTGATCTTCAGTCCACGTTTCTGTCAAACAAATGACATCTGATTTCATCATTTCACTGTTGCATTTCAAGTCCATATAATGTGTTTCAACCCCTGTACGTTATGCATCGTGTTGCTAATAATTGCAGGTGTATTTGTACTGTCGATATCCTGCTTATTAATTTAATGGTGGCATACTACTCAAACAATCAGCAACAGCTTCATAACAATATATGAATTTCTCATGAAAACCTTCAATGACAAGACCATACAGTGATGTCACACGAATGAGACTCACATAAGCCTGTTCTGTTGCAAATGTTTATCGAAACACACTACAGCTTTTTCTGTCGTCATTCCTTGTACCTTGTGAGCAGTGCATGCCCAGCATAACTTCAATTGAAACTGATGGCGTACCCATTTCTTACCAATGCTTTCTTCCTGAATCTCAATGGATACACTATTGCCATCATTTGAAGATGATGCAAATTTCTTCCTCAACTTCATTCCAACCTTGTCATTATCAAACTTAACATTGATACATTTTACTTCATCCGATTTATTCTGTGACATTACTCATTGTGATACAGTACCAAACACTCCATTAACAAGGCCATCAGATGCATCACTGTTCTTGGTCAGCATAACTCTAGCACCAACACCAAGTAACACTGACTGTGGCAAGCTTCCAGACTTCTTCTGATGTTTTCTTCGTTTAACTTTCTTAGCATTGTGCGAGTCTGTCTCGTAATCCTTTGACTCAACACCTTGAATGCAGAATCTTGATATTTTGTTTATCCACTTGTTTGTTACATGGGAATATATGGAGAGCCTCATTCCGCTCATCACGTGCCTGACGTCCTTTCAAAATGTTTACATCATCCTCTCGTAAGTCTTCATCTTTTTTCGTACTCTTAGTCTGTTAAGTGTCTCTGCAAACTTTCCATCTTCCTTTTGCCTCATTAATTTACTTAGTTCAACTAACTTGAAGTTGTCAATCCACAAATCAAACGTTACAGCACTGTGGTACAAAGCTTTTGCTTTTACTGGAGGTAACTGATAAAAATCTCCAACAGCTAAAATACTGACATTACCAAAAGGGTTATGATTCCTAGATTGCTTAATCTGTCTTAGCCGTCCGTGGATGTAGTACAGTAATATCTGACCAACCATTGAAACTTCATCTATAATCAATATCTGCAACTGACTGAGCTTACTACGAAGTGTACTGATCTTCTCTTCACCAAGTGGTTGATATGGTAGTCTCACATATATTGGTATACTTAGTCCACTGTGAATTGTAGTACCATTAATATTAAATGCGGCCACACCTGTTGGAGCAGTTAGCATAACAGACACATCATCGGGGTTTCTCATCATTGATCCCAGTATTCTTGTTGCTTCATAATCAATACACTTTACTAGCAGAGACTTTCCAGTCCCTGCACCACCAGTAACAAAAACTTGAAATGCATCAGGATTTTTACCATTAGCCTTGTCTATTGCACCATTTCTAATATGGTAAAATACCTGTTTCTGTTGTGCATTTAATGACCTCATCATACTTAATGCATCTGACTTTGCTACTCTGGATGAGCGAGCTTCAATGTCAAAGACTGTCTCTTCTTTCTTATCAGGTTTCAAGTCTGGAATACTCAGTTCATCTTTACCTTCGTCTATGATAGGCTGCATTTGCTCTTCACATTCATCTATGTCCTGTTCAGTTTCTGGACTGATTAATGCCCAAGCATCTTCATGTACACCAAAGTTCTCAAGGTGTAGTTCGGCATTGTCTAATGAGTCAAGATCAATTTCAAATGTGCAACGGTTATTATCCACAATAGTTTTTACAGATTGTAAACTTCCAAGTAGATTGACAAAGCCATTCATATAGAAGTCACAGTATGTTTCAAAATTTGGTGGTTTCAAATGTGCATGAGACTCGGTATGGGAAATTTAGTTGCAGAATACTCTGATAGGATTTCTCGGAACATTTGGTGACTGAAAATCTTGGATATCTTATGACAGCTGGATCAGTTCTGGAGCGTTTCATTACATGCCCCAAATCATTCTTCAATGCATACACTGGTGATTGCCTCTTATCACTAGATACTTTATAGTTGTTGTATAGTACTCTGTACTCTGAACAAAATGTAGCTAGACACATTGATTCAAATGTATCAATATCAGGTCTTGCTTTACAACTATCAATTTTGCTAATCATTCACACAATGTTTTCATTCCTGTCACAATCAGCAGCATCATCATTATCAGCATCATCATCATCACCGTTGCGTGCCTTGTTCTGAATAACACTCAGTGGCAAGCTCATTCGAATAGGATTCTCTCCTAATGGTATAAACTCAACCTTTCTAGAACATTCTTGAAGTCCCAATGTACAACAACGATAGACTGCTTCTTGAGCCGACACTTCACGCTTTTGCAGATAGACACTCCCAATTTGTTTCATACTCTGTTTGGCGTCTTGATTACCTTGTTCAGCCTCACTCTGTGCATGCTTCAGTAATTGTCCCATCTCACGTTCTGCTTTGCTCATGTAACTGATAACATAACATACACATGCATATACATCAGTGATGTATTGAATGTCCATATTGGCATTCCAGCATCTTAGCAAATCAGGATGTAGTGGTTAACCCACGCATCTTAGGGCTCTCTTTTCAACACAATATTCACTTTTTTTAGTAGCACGTCACTTGCTTCCTCAAAATTATCCTGTGTAATTCCAATCTTTGTGAACAATTCATCAGTTGTCATGTGTTGATTTCCCTCATCATTAACCGCAGTCCATACTGATTTCAACAATTCTTTTGCATCATCTTCTGATAGTGTATTATCTAACTTATCGTCCTGATCATCAATATCCATTGGTACTGGAGTACCAACAAATGTCCTCATGGATGGTGGCCTTGGAAAATTAAATCGACACTGGGTACCCTTCTTCTTACATGATTTGGAATGTCTCTTACTATGTTGCTGAACACTGCTTACAATCTCATTCAACTCTTCATCTTCTTGCTTCGATGGCAATGCACAACTAATATACTTGTCAACAAAGTCTGCCACTCCATTATTATTTTCTGTACTCAATTTAGGTGCATCTTCAATCCAAAATAGACAATGAGTATGTGGTGAGCCTCTTTGCTGGAATTCTACTCGATAAAAATAATCTTTCAATTTCCCAATAGGTGCTGCTCTAGACATTATCACATCTTTCAAAAATGTTTGACATTTTTTATCAAACATTATCGCAACAGTTACATGATTACTCCTCAATAACAGACATTTGTCATTCCAGTCCAATTCATCAATACTCCTTGAATCACCTTGTTGTCTCAGTAGTGTATTAATTAATTCAGCCATCTCATATCTGCAGCAGAAAATGAGCAAAACCATGTAGGTATACCAAGCTGTCTTGCCATTGCTAAAATGTTCTTCTGACATGACTGCCAATAAGGTGGAGTTCCTCTGTTTCAAGAACTTGTATCCCTGGTCTGATTTCAGCATATCTTTCAACTTGTCTTTCTCATTAAGCATTCTAGCAGTGACTTTCTGACCATCATTTATTTTGCCTGAGCCTTTCCTTAATGCAATAGAGACACTGAAAATTACTTGCTTTATTTCAGACAGATGTTGAGCATAGAAGATGTACTGTGTACTCTTTGCAAATCTGTTATCCACATTCATCAATCTGTTGTTGAAATATCTGCCAAGTTTTATCACCACATTACGCTTATCACTGAATACTGGCCCACCTTTTGGTAAAATTACCAGGAAAACATTTGCACTCGTTATATGTTTCCATAAGCACTCTGAGTGGACTATTTCCTTCACATGGTGCTACACAATATACATCATCAAAATACTGATCCAAAATTTCCTGTCCAACATTGGCAGCCTGTAAGCATGTATCTAATGGTTTTCCTCTCAAAACGTTCTTCATCTGTTTCTACCTCATTAGCATTGTTAACTTCAGTATTGTCTTCAACTTTCTCTGTGACATCACTTGTATTACCTTCCTCTTCCACATCCCCTGACAAATCATTATTCCAATCTGTATCAATGTCAACATCATGGTACCATTTGTTATTGTGTTTAAGGTACTGTAAAGCAGTCTGTATGTGTTCCTTATTCACAAACTTATACTGATAATATCTTTTTTTAAGACAATTTCCGCTTGAGCTTCACACGTATTATCTGGTCAACATTTTGAGGTTCTAGGTAAGGATTTCACTCTTTCAGATACATTTGATGGTACACATACTACAGGTCCATAAACACCATGCTGTCCACCTTTAGGTAATGCCATTAACTTTACAAATGGAACATTTAGTGTAATAAGATGCTCTCCTAACTTTTTCAAACATGCCAACTCTTCAGGTATGTCTTCCAACTGCAAATTATTAAAAGAAGCTTCTGCAGGTTTCTTATCATTCAATAATTTGCGATCACATGTATGACATATCCACAGACTAGACCTGCTTGACTGACACACAGTACATTGCATCCTACAAACATGATCACAATTGTGTAGGTACTTTTCACTGATACAATCAACATTCTTATACTTATTCTTCTTACATTTGATGACTTGCTTACGAAACAACGGTCTCAAGCACACTGCACAAACATATTCTGGTCCATTTGATATCTCGTTCTTGAAATCAGATATCACATGCTTGATATCATGTTTCTTCACTTTCTTAACCCTGCGAGCAGCACCCCCCTTGAATGTCCTCATGCAGCAAAGGGGGAGCTCACAGAAGGCAGTTTCTTAATAAGCGTATATAACATTGTTTGGATGACACAATCCCTTTTCTAAGGGTCTATATAGATGAATGGAGGTCCCCCTGGACACACCTAGAAAGGATTGAAGCATTCAGGCAATTTATAGGTTGGTTCACATGATTTTTTTAACAGTAACTGCCACTTCTTATAAGTACAGTAGGGCCTACACGATTTCTTGTTGTACAGTAACTGCCATACAATATGAGCAGTACATCAAACAGTCGTCTGAAACATGGACATAAAACAGTGGTAGACAGCACCTGTGGGAACCGCTGTTTATTTACAACCTGTCACTGGACTAGGATGACTCATAGCATTGAGCTTTGCTAGCCTAGCTGCAAAAAAACTCAAGGTGATTAGATCTGCACACACTACAATGGGCTTATACTTTCTACACAAATGAATAAGGTTCGGCTGGAGTCCAGGCTATTCCAAAATTTGCCTGACCTGTACATAGCGCGCAATGTTAAAAGTGACTTTAGAATGTCAAACTAGAGGGTTTCATTGAGGGTTCCATGTAGTTTCAGCGGAATTGGCCCAAACATTTTTCAGTAATTAAAAAAAGGAAAAAAAGTGCCTTCCGGAGGCTCCCCGTTGTGGCTCGCAAGGTTAAGCATTGATCGACAGTTATTCTTTCTTTTAATATTCTGTCTAAAATTTGCATTATCCCGGTACTTCTTTTTTGTAACATCTATAATATTCTTCCTGAATTCTTCATTTTTCTGATACTTGGATGTTGAAGCCTTCTTCAGTTTATTTATATAAATTACATCAAAATGATATTTATGAGAAGCTCTGTCAATTACTGATTTATTGTACTGTGGGTCGTCACGGTATTTAAAATTGTTCCCATTGATAAGTTTGTTCCTGAAAGTCTCATTATGGTAGTATTTTCTTTTACTAGCATTCTTTACTTCCTCTTGAAACTTTGAATTAGTCTTGTACCATCTTTTACTTTGATCAATTTTCAGTCTTTGTAGTACATCTTTTCACAGATTTTTTCCTTCCGGTAGTCTTACAATTATTACACTTATCTGTTCCCTGCTTCTCACAATGTTCAGATTGTTTGTCATCACTCTGTTCGGTGTATTCAGGTTCATCCTGAACATCACTCACTTGCAGTGGTAAATAATTTACTGATGTGACAACATCATAGTGCACTCTGTGTTTGTGAAACAAAGCATATGTGACATTGCCATGATTTCAATTTCTGTAGCACATGTACCAGCATCAAACATTCTCCGATTTCCTACCTCCCGCCCAGGTAGTAGTTAACAAGCAGGACAGTTCTTTTCAGAACTGAGAAGTCTCCCGAATTCCGAAAAAAACCTACTCCGCGGTAGTAGAATAAATAGCAAGACAAGTTCTCTAAAGAACAAATCTACACAGCAAGTAGATATTTTTTACACATGGTGTTACCGCAAACCGAATATATACTGATACCTCACCATGCATACCTCAAAACCCATATTCTCTGTCTCATTATGTAATCCTTAACATTGACAAATCCATCTCCAAAAAAATATTTCAATTTATCAGCATTCCTCAACAGATGATTGACACAAGCAATTATCAAGTTTACATGGTTATCTTTAGTTCCTGACATCGTAAATGATATAGCTCTGAAGAAACAATTACCATCACCTCTTATGCGTCTTACAGATCTGGGTTTACCCATGGCTTTCTTGAGATGTTACACTAACCATATTGGGATTAAAGTTTTTATACTTCATAACAAAATGCACTACAAAGATTTACCTTAGCTTCAAAGGTTAATGGATATAACTTCATAAGACCAGGTCCAGATACATTAACTACTTCCACTTCATCACTACAGTCACTATGTGCACTTTCATTACAATGTTCATCTCTTCCAATCCGTCTGCTTGACTTATCAAGATCACCTTCAACATTACAATTTTCCTTTGTTGCACTCTCCTCATAGCGATGACCAATATTTATATATTTCCTAGTGTTTGTGTCATTTTCTCCTGATACACCAAACATATCACAGTCCTCCACATTAAAACACAAGTCCATGATTTCTACTATGCCCTGTTGTTCACTTGAACCTTCATCATCTGTACATGTACATGTTAAAGCCTCACCATTGACACAGAGGGATACACCGGTTAATTCATACTGTTCACTATCAGTCAGATTCATGGATTGAGCTAACCTAGTACAATACCTGTACACCTCTTGGCCTGATCTTGCTCGCATCACAACACTTGTTCCGTCTTGAATCATACAGCCATTGATACTTCTGGAACGGGAGCCAAAGACATAGTACAAACCATCTTGAGCAATTACAGTAAATGTGTTCTCATTGAAACTTATAAAACATGCATTATATTTCTGAGCATCTTGTTCTAGGGCAGTTTTCAATGACTTCAAGTGATGAACATTTTCATTAAATGTTCTTGATACAAGCTCGTGATACTTCATGCTGTAATGCAAGTCAAAAACATTCAACTCAGTTGGCAATTCATTAATCATCAAGTAATCATTGTTAATTGTTGAGCTGTCTTGCAGGAATCCATACAATTCATTTCCAGTTATCAGAATACTGTCCATATCACTACATTTCCGATTTCTTACATCCTTTTTCATGCTATACATCATTGATGCTAGGCTGTTAGCAACACACTGCTTTCCAGAATTATCACCAAATCTTCTACCACCCTGTGCAATAACTGTTCCATCGAGTTCAACTGGGTTAATGATCTTGACTGTCTCCACACACTTACTCCGTTTTTTTTTTTTTTTTTTACTACCGTCTTGTTTAGTTGCCCTGTTATGATTGGTTTTGAGCAGGGTCCAACGAAGGTACTGTCATTTTTCATCATATTGATTTCATTTTCAGACTTAACTTTGCACTTCCTTGTTTCTTTTCTACTTCTCTTACTATCAATGCCATCAACACAAAGTAACCCAGACCTTTTCCGACTTTGTAATTGACAATATCTACTTTCTTTGTACCTTTCATCGACCCTTGAGTCAATTTCATTCAATTTTCTCTTCTCCTTTTCCATGTGTTTTTTCTTCGTACTTCTTTGTCTTATCTTAACTGTTGAAATTCCTTTTACATTTGTTTTTTCTTCGTACTTCTTTGTCTTGTCTTAACTGTTGAAATTCCAACATGCTTATCAAATGTTTCCTATACGTTGAGCTCTTCCTCAATTGCCTCAAACTCATCCTCCCCGTGATCATCCTCAGAAATCGGATCAAATCCATTATCATCTTCTGCGATGCCAATGTCATGAAACAAACAGTCGGTATAGTTTGAAAAACCGCACTTATGACAGATCCACATTACACTTGATTCCGATAGAGTATTGCGAACATCTTGGGAAAAACCCATGCAATCAACTTAATACAGTATGCAACATTTACCACACTGTTCTTTCCGTTCTTGATTCTTACAGTCATTCTCACACAACCAGCAAACTGAATGTACCCTGGACATTAATTTGTGCTTCTTTACTTTGTGGGCTTGGTTTGCATTGACTACCACCAATGTCACATCTTTCATCTTTCCTCGTTTCAGGTATTGCTCCAATTTTACCTTGACACATGTCTTCCTTACTTTTTCGACAAATTGCCTCAACACTACCTTTAGCCTTGTGTTCATCATTGCCTTTTGCACAAGTTGTAGTCTTACCTCCACACTTTCCGTCTATAGATCTAAACGACACATTACTTTAAAATTACTAAACCCCTTTAACATGGATATTTGATTTTTGAAAACAACCAATGTTGCCGATACCAACTAGTGTACTTTGCCACCCCCCCCCCATATCAAAACAACTAATAATGCCTATAGCAACCAGTGTACTTTGCCGCCACCCCCACCCCCCAATATCAAAATATGCTTGGGTGTTTCAAAACAAACATTCACTACTTACTCATACTATGATTACATTTCTACAGGCATAGAGGCTCAGGTAACCAATTATTTGATTTACAGGATGGCCAATTGATTTGATAGCAATACAGCAAAATGCCAATGCAAGTCATAAAATTTAATATGCACTGATAGTGATGATCGAGATCAAAAGATGTACTTCTTGGGTGTCCAATCCATACTTCACATTATATGTTCAGCCCGATACCGTACAGTAGGATATACCATGGAGGAAGGAAATACATGGAGTTCCAACGAATCCACTATCAAAAGAACACAGTAGGCTGCCGCGGTATTTTAAATAGTGCTCAGTCCAGCTCAGACCAGACTGAATTATGAGGCAATGACGTAACTGTTCAGCACATCGCGCGTGCGCAGTACCAATCGTTAAACAACAATTTATGTATGTGGCGAAGGCAAATTAGTGTATTTTTTAAATCGTCTATAACATTTCTGGAACACTCTGGATGCCTTGAAAACACACACGAATGGACGCGGAAAATTGCAACTTCTACAACCATTGACTGTTCAAGCACTGGAGATCACTGGAAAACCACTAAAACCATTACAAATTGCTTTCTATGTTCATCTGTTCGTATGAGCTTCTAGACTATCTTGTGTGCGCGAACTATTATGTTCTCCAGTAATGGTCAGTTTTGGCAGCTGACCCTGTGCACACAGGATACTATCGCTGCTGCGCGGTTCTTTTTATGTTGGGTTCGTTCGAACTCCATGTATTTCCTACCCCAATGGATCTACTGACAGGCGGATTGGATTGGCTGTGCACAGCAAGGACGCCAGACTGTGCCTCCCTTGGAATACATTACGTTACACACTACAATGAACTTTATTAATGTACTGTACTAGAGTAAATGTAGTGTACATCATTGCCTATTGGCGTTATTGAGTGAGTGAACTGAATGAACTGAAGACGACGTGTACACTTACGTGCAGTGACGTACGTGTATGCCTACCTTAGTATTTAACGCCCCCTAAAGTACTATTTAAACGAGGAGCACATTAATAATTCAAATTTAACCAATGACAACAACCATTTTTTAAACCAAATGTTACAAAATAACTACTGAAACATCTTACTAAAACATATAAAACAAAATATTCTTTGCGATTTAACCATTTCCCAAACACCTACCGTTCTTCCCAATGTCACATCTGGCTCCTAAGATGCTGCATGCAAATTTCTACCGAGAGCTTGATAGTCTTGCGCGGGACCAGTCTGAATGGGTTGCCATCAATGCCATCAACGAAGCCACGCTCTCAAAAAAACTTTGCTTAGTCCATTATAATTCTATGGCTAAGTCTAAAAATCTAATTTATAAGTTATCGATGCTGGAAATACGGGAAAAGAATGAATTAAGTAAATAATAAATAAACAGTCACATAATCATCTGTTACCGTACCTCCAGGTAGATTCTGAAACGTGACTAGATTAAACGTTTTTATATGAAATTGACCAGGGACTCAAGTACGACAACAATGTATTAAAGAAAATAATAATAATGACTTTGTCCAGAGCCATTTTCCAGCCATAAGTACAAAGAAATATGTTTATAGTTAAAACTTCGAAAAAAGTCTTGCAGTTACAATTTTTGCAGCGAATTTTTAAATTTAAGTGTAAATATTTAATTGGTCAAATTTCTAAATAAGTATATTTAGTAATTTAAAATCCACAAATCATTTTGAAACATATATGCTTTTACTGTACTAAGAGTTATTCCAGGCCATTACAAATAACTAAAATGCATTTTATGTACTAAATCTGACCCAATGAATCAAACTCTGTATTGCGCAATCATGGCAATGTGTCTGAGATTGCGCCGCACTTATTCCTAACCAAAGGTAAACTAATTAGTAAGTATGCATACCCCCATTGGATTTATGCACGACAAACATATGTAATTTCTAGGTAAGTTAAGGTAGGTTTTTTTAAGGCATTTGTTTGGGATAAGTTACATATCATACCTTTTTCCTTATACAATTTATTAGTACGAAAAACATATTTTTTGACATGACGTCATCGGTTGTCAAGTTAAAGTAATTCAAACTAATTACTTTGAACAAAATCATATCTACTCAACCACAAGTCATAAAGTCGTAATGTTTGTGCTGTCTTGTAGCTTACAACCCTCGTGACATTTTGATTACACGGATGACCCAACTTTGACATTTACTTGCGGTCCAAACAGGAAGTTCAATTATTAAAAACTATATCTCCTGAACCACATGTCACAAAGTCATAATCTTTGTGATGTTCGCTAGCTTGATACAGAGCGTTTAATCAAATTAAAACAAAACGGAACAGCTTTGTGTTTGTTCACAAACACCTAAGGTCTAATTATTATTATTATTATTCTTTCTATCTTCCTAATTTCACATAGCATTTGTACACAATTTTGTTTAATTCTTTAAAAAGAAACTTCGTGATTATTGAAGACTTAGATCCTAAACCAAACTGAAGCTTAGTACAAAAACTAAAAGAAAACAAATAAAAATGATAATTTGTTTTCTTCTATTAATTAGCTACTTTACAGCGATGTGATTTCATTAGCCAACTTTGTTGGAACCATTTCTCAAAAAGTATATGCCCGATCGTCAACCCTTTTTTCAGTTTTAGACTTCTGGAATACTGTAGATGTGCATCGTGGCATAAAATTACGGAGGACGTCACAAAGACGTCATTGCACGTTTTGTATCTGTGTACAAACACACAGGATAAAGTGAAAACAAATCCGACTTCCATAAACATTAATTTTTCAGTAAAGCTCAAATGAATGTCCTAGATTACACAAATCTTTTTTTAAAACAAGAAAGATTTTATTGATGGTCAGTTTAAAAACATAAAAACTTATTAAAACATTGTCAGTAGAAAAAAAAACAATTCTCAGTCGAATTTAACGCCATGGAAACTCTGCCTACAATTTGGTATGTGTTTATATACGAAAAGGAGTCAATTTTCAAAAAAAAAAAAAAAAATGAGGGCGCTATACGAGTTTAACGGTACTTTTGCTTGCTTAGTTTTGCAACTCGATCAAGTCCTCTGCCCATTTATGACCCGTAATCTTGCGTTTCGTGATGTGAGCATATAGAGCCGTTCCTGCAACGACTGACACAAGTTTACGTTCACAAGAATCGAGAAAAATGTTTTTTCTTTATCTCAGCGTCGAGAGAAAAAACGCTCACTCAGGTCGTTATTCAGCTTCAGCGTGAATGTACAGACAACGACCGCCTGGGTTTTGGGACGATCAGCGGATGCAACTTCTTTGCGCTGGGAAACCCGTTCGCCGAAAAACCTCATTTTTGGAGGGTTCCTTATGCAAACGCATTTGTTCGGGAAATCACAATGTGGCACAAACCAAACTTTGGTGGGGAATGCCTGATTAGGGAAAGATTAAGAGGAATTAATATAGGGTCAATGTTATATTTGGGACGAAGAGCCAAAAAAAAAAAATCAACTCATATCCAACATAATTTTACCTTTTTAGCCTAACAAGATTATTATACTCGATCGGGATGAAAGGGCACAATTTTGTTTCAATTACGATTTTAATACCACAGCATTGACCAAGCTTTACGTTAAGCCTGTGCTTAAATGTTATTTTTATAAGCTTGAACCGTTTCTGAAACAGTCGGTTACTCGAGTAACCATCTGTTCCATGAACAAAATTTCAAGTAAAAAAACCTGTTAACACAACCGAGCATGTGATGAAAAACATTGCGTCTCCACAGCAGCCCTTTTATTTCGCATTCAACCCTGCAAAATATACGAGCATGCGCAGTCAAATTGTTGTGGAGCGCCCCCTAGCGTTCGTTGTTTCTTACAAATATTGCTTCACGCCCAGTAGTAATGATTTGCAAGCATGTAAATTTGGAGGTATAAGTGCTGTGAAAATCGAGATCACAGTTATTATGGTCAGCGTTAAGCCCGGTTCATACTTCCTGCGAATGCGAAGTGAATATTGACGTCACAACTCTGTTTTCACTGCGACTAATTTGCAAGAGTTGAGCACAGCTCAACTGCTGCGAACTATTCGTTGCGAATTTGTGACGTCAATACTCGCTTCGCATTTGCATTTGCATTCGCAGGAAGTATGAACCGGGCTTTACTCAACACTTATTAACCATGCGCTGCACTATGACCTTGAAAAGCGTTCATCCCGCCATCGCACAGTCATCTGCAGTACGGTGTGAAATTGCGCATAACACTAATTTGCTCACAAACTCTTCTAACATGGTGCCATTAGACTCAGAATCGTTCACTCAATCCCAAGAAAAAAAAAATCAAAAAAAGTGAAAAATCATTTTGTGTTTATTTGTTACCCAAATCCATCAAAATCACACCGTTACAGCATCACACTGTTTGCTGCAGTTCCATGTGAAATTGCGTGTAAAACTATTTTGGCTGCTCACAAACTCTTCTAACATGGTATCATTAGACTCAGAAACGGATGGTGAGCACACTCAGTTGGAAAAAAATAAAAATAAAACAAACTCATTTTTTTCGCAATGCTTTCCAGTGCTTACCAATCTTCTGAGAAACAATGTATCTTATTTACTTGGCCTACCCAAAACCACAACCTGCACCTGTTTTTCTTGTGTCTGCTTGATGTCTGGAACAGTGACAGGATGATTGATTGCCTCAAGTAACAGCGGCTAGACCCAAGACCTTGGAGTGTATCCTATTTCAATGGAGTTAGGGTTAGTCTAAAGGGAATTCTAAGGGGCTTCGAAGTTAAAGGCGACTGTAGGTCGAAGACTCACCCCAAGCTAATTCTGCTGGTACTAGTGTTATCCGGCTTTGGTCCATTGAGGCGCTTAAAAACAATCGTGATTTTTTACTGTACCGTTAAAATGGTTATAGAGGGAATAGTGAAATCAAACATGAAGCCGTATGCTGACAAGTCAAGGGATGAAACCAATGTGTCAACAAAAAACAATTTGATGGTATTTGATATAAGCACGTAGAGAGATTTTTTATGAAGGAAATGCAAATAAGTAATAGTGCCGGAAAAGCACCCACAATGTAAAAAAAAATTGAAGTTCTGTCAGTTATGAAGGTTCTCCCCTTGTCAAGTGGGAATCATGTGTTGGAAATACAAGCGTTGAAACAAGTTTTTAGAGGGAATAGTGAAATCATCAGTATTGTAGTCGAGTCTACAACCTTCGAGGCCAAGGCCGAGTCCGAGTCATGGGTCTCTGAGGCCGAGGCCGGCCTCGAGACCTCCAACATTCCGTGTGCAAACAAGTCATGGGATGAGACCAGTGTGACCACGAAAACAATGTTGACGGCATTATTGATATATGCATAATAATATAAATAAATTTTGTATCCAGGGATTGCAAATAAAGTAATCCGGCCAGAACCGCCTTTATAATGTTAAATATCCTGACGTTTTGTCAAATATGAAACTTATCCCCATTTCTCTGAAACCTTCCTCCCTTCTTCCCCCACCCCAACCCCTCACACACCTTTTGTCATTGTGGCTCGCCCGTTACCCCCCCCCCCATTTTTCTTCTTTAAGGGAGGTGTTTGACCCCCAATAACTCTCCTCTGGATCTGCCCCTGAGATTTTCTAACTGAAGGTTGAAACAGACTGAGTAGGTTAAATCTCCAACAATAGATCAATGACTAACACATAGGCTTAAACAGTGTAGAAACCCTGCATTAAAAGACACATTTGTTTGGCCAAACAGCTGTGTTTCCTACTACATTGGAAAAAACGTGGGTACTATTTCGGGGTTTTTTATAACAAAAATTTACAGGATATTCTATGAAAGGATATGGTAATAGCAAATACAACTATTTTTTGTATAGCCTAGTTGAAAATGGTTTGCATAATTAAGAGACTGTTTCTTTCCATCAAAAAACAAATTACATATCATCATCCTTTTTTTCATGAATACAGTGACCAAAAGTTCAGGGTGCAAAAAAATTCAGCAATTAAAAGTACCGCAATTTTAAGTGGTATTAGGTTTATGCCACATAATTATTTTTAAAGTACTCTAAAACGGATGTCTCAAGTCCTAAATTTAGACTTATGGCATATCCAAATACCGTGGGTACCGATAGGAAAGGTTTCTCTGCCTCTATCTAGGTTCGTCTATTCGATGCACTTCTGCTCATAACTCTCATCACTGCCTGTCTGTTTCTCTCACCGGTAGAATTTGTTTTTCAAATGACTCAAGTTTGTTTGCCTCAGCATCAGATACTAAGTCAGCAGGACTGATTTTGTCAGGGCTTCCAGATGGAGTAGTGCTCTTGACTTTCTTCTGTTTTGCTAAAGGAGGGCGTCTTTGACGCATATTGTCCAAGTTATCTTGGAAGTACCCGCTTTGTAAAACTGGTCAGGGGGAATTACTGTAGTTACAATTTAGCCAAGTTAAAAGTTATTGGGTGTCCATTTTTTCAGAAATCACAGCACTAGGATATTTTTACCTTTTGTTTGTACACTGAAAATCATTTTTAATGAATGTAATTAGCGTTGGTTCAGAGAATTCACAACGAGTACTAGTACAGAAGTAAAAAAAGTCCCGGTTTTTTTGTTGAACCCATAAGCAATTCACACTATTTCTGCGTTGATCATGACCGCATTGTACAACACTGCCAGGAAAAGATTGAGGATGGCTACTTAAAATGTTAAAGGGAACCTGCCAAATATTTATCACTGCGAAAAATCGTGAAAAAATATGGTGTAAGGGATTCTAATGCTGCATACTTGGAAAAAAATAGTTGGTCTCGGTCTTGATTTCATTAGAACAGCAATTTATCGAGACCTAGGCCATTGGGTACAGCAAGATCAGCAAAAACAGGTCAAAAAAGTGGTCGCTGATGGCTGGGACCAGTTTTGAGACTAAAACACTGACACAAACCCCACAAAACATATGTATCCAATTGTTCAAGACTGATGGTTGATTGCCCGTCAGAAAGTTCAAATAGTCAGTCTTTATTTTAAGAGATAATTTAATGGCCCAACAACGCACATTTTCACAGAAATGAAAAAGAAGACATGGTTCAGTCATTGGAAGGGCATGAAATCAAGGCAAAGATATATGATGTACAGTATCTGCAGATTTATTGAATAACACTTACAATACTTATCCTGTGACTCCGCTAGGATCTTTGAGGTTTGAAAATGAGGTGATTACAGCACTTCCCATTGCATATGTATCCTCTATGGCTGAAAATGAAGCACATTTTGACGTTAGCCTAGCATGGTTTGACATATATGTAAATACACTGTGTGACTCACGTACAGTACATGTACCTGTACTGGTTTAACGGCACGCGAGTCATGGCCTCCATGCATGCTTTCCCACGCATGTCATGCATGTGTCGGTGTGTGCAGTCGACGCACATTATTCATGAACAATGTTGAATCAGAACGGGCCTTTTCACTAGACGAAATCGTGTAAAATTGTCAACAACGAAAGCAGTGTAACTTCAGTGTGATCCATGCATGATAATAAAACCATCTTGGGTATAATAATCAATTTATTGTTTGCATACCATGTCAAATTTGCTGAACGATCGTGTAAAGTTACACTGGGCATATGCATCAACATGGCGGCGGGCGAAAGTCTGGTTTCGTGATCACCTCATATCAATTGACCAATCAAAAACCGTCTTGAATAACACTGAAGATAGGTGCTAATGGGTGTTGCCATTTCAGTGTACAAAGTGTTAATTTGACACCTCAGGTGCAGCCAAAGAAGCCTCACTATTCAGCACTCATATTCAGCACGTACTTTTCAGGACTTCTACTTTGTGGGTGAAAATGTAACACTATTGGTGCTGCTTTGTGCATCCCAAACTCGGTAAATTATGAGTAGGACACATTTTACTTGTAGAAAACAATTCAGGGAGAGAAACAATTCGCTAGACATGCCAATGGTACAGTTAAGATACAATGCTTTTGTAATGAAATAATAAATGTGCAAGAAAGGTACACGAGTTTTACTTGTTATTACACAAAGAAACAGCGCAGAACAACGTGGTTTGCCCCACAACATAACTTTGCAACCAGACATGTTGTAAATACAAATAAAGGTATACATAAATGTTTTGAGGCACAATGAATCTGACAGAATCAATATGTAGTATTAAACACCAAGACGGCGCCCCAAAATGGCGTCCAAAATTCCACCATTTTGACTCTTATCATAACTTTACAACCAGACATGTTTTATATACAAATAAATGGTCTAAGCCACTAGGAGTCTGATCTTTATAGAGGGAAGAGTGAAATAATACATGTATCCGTGTGCAAACAAGGGATGAAACCAGTGTGACCACGAAAAACATTTTGATGGTATGCAAAGGAAGTAACTGGGCCCGAAACGCACTCCTAATGTTAAAAAAGCTTCGTTTCGAGGGAGAATCATGTAGTGAGGCGTAATGTGCAGTTCTTTAATCTAGGCCATTTTTGTTTTAGTTTATGCTAACAGTCTTGAACATCCCCCCTGTAAACAAATAATGGATCTTGTAATGTTTAGAGCAGTTTATATATTTTTATGTTCATGTTTTGAGGCTGAACTTCTCAAATTTAATATGTTTTAATGTTTCTTATAATAAAATGTTACATATAAATGTACATGTACCTCAGTTGAGTGCCTTATTTTGTGTCCTACAGTTGCTGAAAATATCACCTAAAGTGCTTTAGTTAGCTCTTTATGGGTGCAGCACATCAATGAAAATTGCACCTGAGGTGTTTTTTTGTTTAGCTCTTATGGGTGCAGCACCTCAATGCCAGTAGCACCTAAAGTGCTCTAGTTTAGCTCTTATGGGTGCAGCACCTCAATGCCAGTAGCACCTAAAGTGCTCTAGTTTAGCTCTTATGGGTGCAGCACCTCAATGCCAGTAGCACCTAAAGTGCTCTAGTTTAGCTCTTATGGGTGCAGCACCTCAATGGCAGTAGCACCTAAAGTGCTCTAGTTTAGCTCTTTCTGGGTGCTACTATTGTGGCACGCATGCCAGTGCTAAATCAGCTTGCCGCGTGCAGTCACTATACGAGCACCTGAAAGTGCACAGTTTTAAATCTTCAAGTGCTAATTTAGCACTTACATTTTTTAGAGTGTAATTTTAAAAAATAACATAACTACACAAAGCTACAGAGCCCCTAAAGGGACAGGTGAACTATTGAAAAAGGTAAAATGAAAAGAAAACAATTATAATTTCGTTACCTCGAATCATTATTTTGTTCCCCGAAATTTCATTTCGTTCCCTCAAAACATCATTTTGATACTTCAAAATATTATTTTATTCCCTTAAAATAATGTTTCGTTCCCCCCAAATCATGTTGTTCTCTCGAAATCATTTCCTCCCCCGGATTATTATTTTGTTACCTCGAAATCATTTCATTACTTCGAAATCATTTCGTTACACCGAAATCATTTCGTACCCTCGAAATATTAATTGGTTCCCTCAAAAAAATGTATCGAGGGGACGAAAAAAACCATGATGTTTTTGTTTTACCTTTTCAATTTTAATCTTACGGGTACCTTCAGGGGCTCCTTACGGTTAACGGTTTGACCATTTATAATTGTCCGTATTAACAGAAGGTCATTGAAAACGCATTACAGCAATTGTTTGAGTGAGTTTAATTGCACCTCTTATTAGTGACATGTTAAGTTTGTTTAGGATGCGACAAAATCTATTTGTATTGAAATGTTATTTATTTTTTATTTTTTTTTAACCGAATTATTAAACTACAGGCAGTGTCAACAATCCTTTACAACATTTTATTTTAGGAGTGTTAGCACTTGGAGACTTCACCAGCGTGACAGCTTATGACACTTCCGAAAGCGTTCCATACGTATTCATCGCAAGTTATTTGGTGCTTGATGATGAGTCCGCTGCAGACAACAATAAAGAGCTTGTTTTTTCTCGATCCATGATGACGGGTTACTTTAACGGCCTGACTGGATGGACAGATTCTTCTAGCCGGTTACCCACGACAATGTCAAACAGTATCAAGAGGAAGATGTTCAGCATTTCCAGTTACACGAGAGAAAGCGTTGGTGTGTTCCAGTGGACGTACGACAATAAAATGGTGACAATGATACGGATGAGACCAACAGGTGAGCGATTTAAATGAACCAAGCATGTGAATAAGTTGTGCATTTGCCAGCAGGACTTTGCATTCGAATGTTAAAGATTATTAGACTTACTAGTAATATCGATTAAGTGTAACGTTGTATTTGTTTCGGTTAAAGTGGAGCATACATCTTCATTTTATCAAGTTGCTTGATACAGTTTTGTACGAAAAAGCTTTTACTGGTTGCACGTTAGAAAATAATTGTTTCAGCACAATCTATTTGACTCTTCGTGAAACATGAAAAACGAGTTTTGCTACATTTTACACTCCTCTGTAAAAACGTTTTACAATGCATTTTCGAGGCCGATGGCTCTTCGCGAAAACACAAAATGCATTTATTGAGATGAAGACCCCTTCGTGTACTAATCAATATTGTTTTCCATTTTAATTAAGATATGTGTCTTTTTGTGAAAACGGTGACGAGATGAGGGTGCAACGACTGTGTTTAGTGTAGTGATGCAGACAATCCATGAGCATCGTGCACGAAACCGTCATAACTAGATAACAAAACCTTAAACAACTTATTTCACTTAACATTGCAGAACTTTGTAAGTTCTTTGTTTATGTCGCTGTTTTCATTTAAGTTCTAAAACTAAGTTCTATGAGTATGTAGTTGATATTTTACCATCGTTTCTTTTCATTTCAAAACATGCACTTCTCACAAGAGATTTCAAACTCAATAGTAGGGCTACCAAAACCATCAACAATTTTCCTTTTCACTCGATGTGATTGTGAGCATGATTCGAGTTCGAAGTTTAGGAAAGTTTGTAACTAGTTACCAATTCTACTTCACCTCCTTGACCTTGTCATCCCAGTGCACATACATGTGTACAAGACTCCCCTTCAACTTCAAGTACAACCTACAGACTTCATTATTGACCTTACATTGCTTTTCCAGTTTAGTTTGCTTTCAACATCATTGTATCCCTGGGGAGGAGTACCAGGGGAAGGACCATGGTAAAAAATTACTTGGGCCTACAAAGGGCAAAGCCATACATGTGTGTGAATACAATGCCCAAATTATGACATTTTGACTTAGAGGTTAAATACAATGTTTGTTTTGATCTTTTGTTCAGGTTTTGCAAGAAGCTTTTGCTGAATATATGCTAAGTATGGTGACCAGGAGCCCACTGGTGAACAACTTCTCCCATCTAATGTGATGGAAAGTTCAATCACATCAGAGGAGGTAATGAAACGGTTTACTGGCTTGTTGCAGAAACAACCTTAATTATGTTTAGGGGAGAAATATTCAACCGCGGGGGGTGGGGGTCAGCTTCAAAATGCCTGGACCCCGAGCTGAGGGTTATTTTTATTTCATTACACATCAAAATGTGCAGTATCGGAATAATAATTAACTTTACTTTGCATAATCATACACTTGTCAGGCCTGGAATTTCATCTTGGAGAGGGCAAGGCCATTTTCATTTTGTAAAGGGTACTTCCATTGGAAAATCTTAAAGTCTATGGGAGACTTTTGAAGGGGCACCAAGGCCGACGAAGGCCATGGCCTCCGTGTAATTCCAGGCCTGACTTGTGAATATCTTAAAAGTTAACAATTTCCCTCAAGATTTTTAACAAATTTATAAACCCCTAGGTTTGAGATGCATGATTCATGTCTGTTTGCAATTTTGTTTCAAGCAGAATTATTAAAATGAAAGAAAGGTTTATTTTGTCCTCCTATTACATGTAGTAAAGAGATACTGTTGACATAGTTTAAACACCTTATTGTTAATGCAGAGGATTATTTCTGATGGTAAAATATGATTTATTCATCAAGCCATTGTGGATTTTTTTCTTTATTGATTATACATGTATTGTACATATTTTTTGTACACCCTTTATTATCTTATGAGAAGAGTTGTTTTAATGCCCATGTAGCTTTTACTTGACCGCAACCACATCTGGTAATTTAAATGTAGGGTTTTATTGAGTACATGTACACATGTATACCGTACTTATTTGTTATTGTTATTATTATTTGTTAGAAGGGGGATCAACCACAAACTTGTTTGCTACGTAAGATTAATGAGCAGCCCCAGTTTGTGCATATTGCATGGTGAACTAAAGTAGGTTTTTTTTTTTTGGGGGGGGAGAAAAAGAGGAGTTGGAGTACATGTATTGGGGTTTGCATATTTCATGTGTAATGTGTTTTCAATCCAGGGCAAACACAAAACAATTACACTTCTTTTTGACAATTTGCCAGACAACCTGTCTTTCTAAGCTTTGACTGTAATTTGAAATGTTTGTTTACATTTTCTTGAAAGTCTACATTGAGCTGAAAATTTTGATAAGGTCTTTTAGAATGTCTGTAGGCAAGAAGAGTAAGGATCGCATGGAATTAGTTTTGCAACATTCCCTTTTAATTTAGCTGTTTTCTATTTAATTACTCAATGAAAATTGAAACTAGACAGAGAGGTCAACTTTGGTGATACAACTTTTCTTGACATTAAGTATTACATGTACACTGTACTCTTAACTCCAAAAATAATTATTGCTTTTTGTACATAAGGTGGTCATTTACCATGTAGTATATGCAAGAAGGGTAAGGAACTCATAGTTACATTTTCTTTTAATGGCAACGTGTCTCTTTAATTTATTAATTAAGCTGCTTTCTATTTATTTACTTCACTTGAAGAGGGGTAGTTGACTTTGCAAAAACAATTGTTGTTTTATTCTATTTTTCTTGAAATAAAATAATACTCATAAAGACTAAAGACTGATATGTGTATATTATTAAAAGTATTTATTGTCATTTACTCATGGATCATCTAAAAATGATTGTAACACACTGAAAATTTAGAGTAAATGGAGGCCACCAATCCCACCATGTTTGTATCCTCAATTCTGAAAACCTTCCTGAAAACCATGTACCACTACTAGATTAGCAGAACATGTTTTGATCATAGTATGATTTGAAACTTTGCATGGTGGGATCAGGTTTGCAGTGATGCTATGTATAAAATCTCGTTGTGAGTAGTGGTGGTTTTAAAAAGAACAGGTGGTTTGACAACTTCCTGAAGAGGATCAGGGCATACTGATCAAAAAATCAAGTTGTGAAACCACTGTTTCTTTTCAGAACCACCACTACTCAAAAGAGATTTTACCTATGGTGTCAGCGCAAACCTCACCTAATTATAGACATTGTTCTTGTAATGACACACATCCCATCTCAGTGAGCCAAATATTAACAGATTTTTATCAAAGATTGTGGTTCTCAAAAAAGTGTTTAGGGGGTTGCCTGCTTCAAATGATGCGGGACATGGTTTAGCCACCTCTTTTACCCAATTTTTGTCCATGTGCATATTGTCGTGTAGGGAATGTTGTGGTTGTGTTAGTAAAAGGGGTTGCCTGTGTCATACGTGTGGCACGGGACATGGCGAAATGCCTCCTCTGCATTCTGTTCCACTACTTCCTAGACTAAAACTTGATATATCACCCCTTAAAAAAAAATTAATTAATTACTTTTCTAATTAATGACTGTAGCACATATGCTACATTGGGTGATATCGTCATGAATTTACATACATGTACATGCAGTGCATAATGCCGACGTGTACATTTACATGTATACATACACACATTGTACATGTACATAGCACTTTGTCGTGCATTACCCGTAGTAGCTGTTCTGCTACAGCCGTTTTGAAAAATATCCTGTTGCTAGGCTAAGATTTGTTTCTTTGAAATATGTCCTTTATGTGAATCTACTGGGTATAGGGGAGAAGATACACAATGAGATATTTACCTGACAATCACCTCAAACTTGGTAGAACACCATGAAATATGCCAACTTTCAGAAAATGTTCATCAACAGATCGACACGTTTGTTATTAGAGTAAAATGGCACTAACTAGCTATCTACAGCCAAAAGAGGGGGCTATAACACTTCTAGAGGAGTAGCATAAATGATTAACAGATTAACATTGACCAAATATCTGTCCTCGGGCATTGATCCAAACCACATTGACCTATGTTAGGCTGCAAATGGCTCATTAAACTAACGTACTCAGAATTGAACAAACGTGTCAGATTGCTGGATTTTTTTGCAAGTGTTTATACTATCCTCTTCTTAAAGTATCAAATTTCACTACTAAGATGAGTTAGCAGCGAAAAATTTTCACTGCTAACTTTTGGAGTCAACAGCGAAGTTAGCAGCGAACTTTTGCGTTCACTCGGTCAGACATTTCCGCTGTTAACTAGCAGCGAAGTAAGGTTGACGACAAAATAATAGCTTGATGAATTCAACTGCGAGATTAAAAATGCCATGATGGAAGGAAATGTAAAGTTTTTCTTTCCCCATTTAGACTAAGAGGCCCAGCGTGAAACAGCAAATCAGCCCTGTGGCGACCCCCCGCATGTTTTCCGGTAGCAAGCGATCTAAGTCTCTGCGGTTTGTAAACAAATGAAGTCAGGCGTGGCGAACTTCTCCTTTGGTTTCTGCCAGTTGACAACAAGGCAAATCGGCATTGGATGATAAAGCCCACCCAGGACAGCATCCAGGACAGCATCTGGTTGTCTTGGACTAATTTTGCAGGGTCCCTTAAAGTGTACAACACAAATTGCGGTTTTGCAGTGTAAAAACATTTTTTCTTTTCTTTTGCCACACTATCTCTAAAACGTTTTGAAAGGTTTTTAGATGTGAACAAAAGTATGAAATCAACATTTTAAAAGGAGGTATACACGTTTTCCAATCGTACAGCACTCTGCTGTCCTGTAGGGCGTCCGAAAATAATTCAACAATAAATTGCATTGCAGGTTTTTAAGCAAATCAGTCAAAGTGATAGGTTATGTAAAAATAATGTACGGCTTGATACAATAAGCCTTAAGTAAATAGTAAAATTTGGTCAAACACGCCGAAATCACACATTTTTCGTCGGCATGATATTGTTCGAGGTTTCAACTTTGAGCTTAACATGGAAATATCGTTATCAAATTGTACCACAGTGCGTTACGGTACGAACGGATACACATGTTTACAAAAGAATGGATCAACAGTTTTTGGTATGAGGTTTTCAGGAAGTATTATCTGGTCAACAGTTTTCCGGTTTTCCTATTGAAGACAATTATCGGCCTGTTTTCTAATTTTAGAGCAGCATTTGCGTTAGTCACAACAAACGCACAGTTGAAAAAACAATTATTATTAGTTTCACTGTAAAATGAAAGTGTTTTTTTTCATTTTTTTAAATATTTTCTTTATTTTTTTTAAAAACATATTTGTGTGTGTGTCAAATTATTTTACTGGAAAAGGGGGGGGGGAACGACCAACCACTGCCTAAACGATCCGAACGTGAGTATTTTAATGTAAACAAACTTGTATAGGCTTTTTGACATCTGTTTTAAAAAGAAAAGAAAAAAGAAAACAAAAACTAAACAACAATGGACGCCGTTTGAACTTGTGACATAATAGGAATACGCTTATTAAAGTATACAGAAAATTGCGTTTACAAATTCAGGTAACTTTATAACGTTCTGTACTTGAGGATCAAGTGACCGTGCTTGCTTCCACATTTTTATTAATTATTATGTGTCTTTTTAGATGGGAAGCGTCCTACTCAGTTAATATCGCATTTTAGTACACCCCCACTTGACTGGTCTCAGACCAACATTCAGTAAGGGTGATTTACCTCTAACAAGTAACCTCATGAGCGCCTGTTTGCCTTCACCGCGAACACCAGCTTCATGAACCTCGTATGTTCCAGCATCGATGCTACTTGCTCTGTCGATATAATAAGAAAGGTTGCCGTTGTGCGAATCGTAAGGATCGCTGCTATCTAATCTCCAACGAGTATCTGTCCGTGTGCCCGCAGCAGTAACTTCTAGACGTACCGCATCCCCTGAGTTGACCGTCTGGCTTATGGCAGTTGGCAGAAAGTCAGCTGAAGTAAAGAAGTACAAAAGTAAGGAATTTGTAGGATTCACAGATCAGTGGCGTAACCAGCGAGGGGGGTTTGGTTGTGTCAGAACCCTTGCCCACCTCCAATAGCATTGACAAAAATCAAAATTGTTGGATACTTACAAAGTCAAAACAATATTTGGTTTAAACGCAACTGACAGGTCTTTATACAAAATTTTAGGATGTTTTTGAAGAAACACAATAGTGTCAGGAATTATATTAAATGTGCATTTTATTTCACAACATTTTTGTATTTCTTTATTTTTACTTTATCGTCAATTTAAATTAGTAGTTTCAGCGCACAACTCACTACTTACCTTCAGTGCTCATAATAACGGTGCCAATGCTAGTCGATCCACCTCCAGTCATTGTCGCTTGACAAGCATATACACCAATTCTTGAGATCCCAGAAAGCGGTTTCCGTATAACAGAGACTGAGACATCACCTTCCCCAGCAGTTTGATCCAAAGTGCTCCTGCTAAGGGTTTTGAAGATACTTCCAGTGTTAGTGTTTTGAGTTCTAGCAACATAGAGAATTCCTTGGAAGTTGACAAAGAATCCAGCGATGAAGCCTTCCTTCGCAGTAAGCGAGACTCTTGGCTTAGTTACGCAAGTGAAATCCTCCACGGCAAACACACCTAGAATACCAAACAGAAAATGTTTTTTTCCGTCCCTTCCATCCAATGGTATTCTGTTGTAGTTAGTCATAGCTATATGGTATTGATAAGGGCTCAACTGAAATGTTATTTGCACTAAATTATCATATTTTTCGTTTGTTTAATTTATAAATTTAAGGCTTATAATTTGTTTAACATTACCGACATCTTTCGGCAGATATGGATTAGGTCACTTCGTGCCAACTGATATTAAAACACTCATAAGAACTGCAGACTGACCCAAAAGGCCACTAACAAATATCCATGCCCCAGTACTTTCAGTATTCGTTGTTTTTCTACTCCAAATATACAACACTTTTATAACTGTGTGTTTGTTCGTTTTCTCTGTTGACCCAATTCATTGACTTCATAATCAACATAATCTTGGTTGCGCCATTTCGGTACAGTCAATGTCAATGTGCTTTACACAGTGTGATTATGACCTTTAGAATTGACGCAGGATTCACGTATACCTGTTGACTTCAAACGTTTGGGCAAGGCACAGTAGCCGCGTTTGATGAGCGTGCAAGAGGTGTTAATTTGTGTTATTTTATGAAATTCATACCGAACATACAAAATGGAGAGTTTGATATAAAGAAATATATACTTCGAAGAAACGAAATATTTCACAAGAACCAACCAAAGTAAAATGATTAATTTAGGCCTCCCCGATGAATATAGTCATGTTTTATTTGTGAAAGCGAGTCAAGTCATGTCAAGGAATCCATTTACAGTGAGCATGATTATGCAGTGTGAGAAATGTAGTCGTAAAATATTTTGCTTAGCGCCAAAAAGAGGGTGATACTGTTACGTCTAACACAATGCACGTTCTGTACGATTTGCTACGGGATACATTGCACGTTGCCGCTATTTCTCTCTCTGATTTTCCGCTACTCCGCAAAAGACGAATATATGCACGGTTTTCGTTCGAAATTAAGCCACGAAACACCATGTTGTAAAATGGCTCTTGCTCTCTATAACTATATATCAAATGCTTTGCTTCACTTATGGATTGTCTCTGCTCCACCAAAGATTGCAGTATATCTGTGTGCAATCAACTCCGCAAATAAACTAAAGGAATGCTTGGGCCACCCATTCCCAACGGTACAATAAACATTAACTGTCCACATCCCCCTGACAATAAACATTCTCTCCCCGTCTACCGCCCCCCCCCCGCAAAAAAACATCCTTGTTGTTTTTAAACGCCCTATTCAGCAGTAAATGGACATTCAGTGTCTTTGTACATTGATAGTTTTTTTAAAACTGTATTTTGTAATTAACAAGAAATACAAAATCACGCTGAAACAATTTCAGACAGTCTGAATTTTGTTTGCGTGATTTATTTTTTAAACATGATAAAATAAGGCTTTAAAAAGACTAAGAATGTCCAAAGACAGTGATTGCAATGTATCGCTGAGTAGGGCGTTAAAACAAAATTCAAATCAGCTCCATTTAGCTTCAAGTCATTTGGGTTGTTAAGCGTATCTCTTAACCATTACACCAAGTGAATCACACACAAATTTAAGCGCCGTCTGAGATTTCAAGTCTGAAATCGCTGTTTTCCTCTGCCACACGCACGAAAAACGCTCCCACAGATAAGCTACCATGGGCCAATCTAACAATGGGCTCTATTTGGGCCAATAATGTATTGGCTAGCAAGTAGACTGAAAGCCACGATCGCAGGCTTGGAACCAAGTCTAGACGGTTCACTGTAGTAGATTAAATAAGGAGATTCACAAAATGTATTTTCTATTTTGGTATTGATTGTTAACCGTTTGATTTTCTGCCAAGTAACCGAATGAGGTGGTTCAAAAGATTACGAACAGGCTATGTGTTGTTTGGGGACTCTAATGCTCTTTTCGTGTTGAACAAAAACCTTTTCCTGTTAAGTTAGCAGCAAACATGCCATGGTGAATCGTGAGGTGAACCGTCAGACATGCACGCAACAAAAACGTTTGGACATGTATTTTTGGCGCAGGCGCAAGGCGGTCATGCAAAGAATCGTCATTGTAACGCCTCAGAGTGAATAGGCAATGGGGTTTCTATCCGGACGGGTTATTTTGGGAGCCACACCGGTGTTACTTTGTGTTATTTTATGAAATTCATACCGAACATACAAAATGGAGAGTTTGATATAAAGAAATATATACTTCGAAGAAACGAAATATTTCACAAGAACCAACCCTAGTGAAATGATTAATTTAGGCCTCCCCGATGAATATAGTCATGTTTTATTTGTGAAAGCATGAGCATGATTATGCAGTGTGAGAAATGCAGTCGTAAAATATTTTGCTTAGCGCCAAAGAGAGGGTAATACTGTTACGTCTAACACAATGCACGTTCTGTACGATTTGCTACGGGATACATTGCACGTTGCCGCTATTTCTCTCTGTGATTTTCCGCTACTCCGCAAAAGACGAATATATGCACGGTTTTCGTTCGAAATTAAGCCACAAAACACCATGTTGTAAAATGGCTCTTGCTTTCTATAAGTATGTATCAGAAGCTTTGCTTCACTTATGAATTGTCTCTGCTCCACCAAAGATTGCAGTATATCTATGTGTGCAGTCAACTCCGCAAAATAAACTAAATGAACTTTCAGACAGTCCTGCGCAAAATGCTTAGGCCACCCATTCCCAACGTTACAATAAACATTCACTGTCCACCCCCCCCCCCCCCCCCACAAAAAACATCCTTGCAGTTTTTAAACGCCCTACTCAGCAGTAAATGGACGTTCAGTGTCTTTGGACATTCATAGTTTTTTTAAAAGCCTTATTTTGTAATTAAAACAAATAATAAATCATGCTGAAAGACTTTCAGACAATCCCGGCCAAAATGCTTCGGCCACCCGTTCCATAACGTTACAATTACCATACAATAACCATTCCCTGTCTCACAATAAACATTCTCTCCCCCGTCCCCCGTCCCCCCGCTCAATGTTGTCTGGAACGCAGAAGACCGTGCAACAATGTGATTCAACATTGAAATGTGGCAGGGGGGCCCAACGAGAAATGGCCGGGATTGTTGTACTGGTCATTAAATGAGTACTTAATGCATATAGGCCTAAGGTAAATATTTAGGTTGCCTTAATGGCCATTAGCCATCGGTCACATTATGCATGTTAACGAGGTAAATCTATAGGGTGCGTTCGATTAGTTTCCCCGGGTCGACCCCAGTGTACTCATCCGGGTGAGCCACTGACATGAGTTAATCGAACGCCAACTTTCCCAATCATTCGCACCATTGCATCTTGGGACAGCCGACCGGAACTACTTCCTATGTGTGCATTTCGTCCGAAATTTTTCGAAGATTCGTGAAGATCGTGAAATGATTATTCTCAAGGTAAAAATGCAACATTAAATAATTTTACAAGCCCACAGTGATACAAAGGTAACCGGCTTCAAAAAAAAAAAAAAAAAAAAAAAAAAAAAAAAAAAAAAAAAAAAAACACTAGTTGCTCACAAAAAACGCTGTTTTAATGCAAACTTCCTAAAAATGTCCCGCTGAATTACAAACAAAATGGTGGCCATTGAGAAAGTTTTTCGCCGTGACGTCATAAACCGGGTCAGCCCCAAGTGACCCGCTCGACAAGCAGGGCGCTTGGGGCTGACCCGGGTGAACCCCGCGAATGACGTCAAAGCTATTAATTCGAACGCATCGGGGGAAGACCTGGGTCGACCCGGGGAAGCTCATCGAACGCACCCATAGGTTGCCTGAAGTGGTGACGTCACACGTATTGCAGGGTTAATGATAATTGATCCACCTGTCACCTTAATGCATAGGCATATAGTAAATATTTATGATGCATTATTCATTTATCCATCGGTCACATTAAATGCAGATGCTTATGGTAAATCTTGAGGTTGCCTTAATGGTCATTCATCCACCGGTCACCATGATTCATTTGCCTATGGTAAAACCATAGGTTGCTTTAATGGTTATTTATCCATCGGTCACCTTAATGCATACAGGCCTATGGTAAATATTTAGGTTGCCTTAATGGTCGTTTAGCCATCGGTCACCGTAATGCATGTTAACGAGGTAAATATTTAGGTTGCCTTAATGGTCATTTAACCATCGGTCACCGTAATGCATGTTAACGTGGTAAATCTATAGGTTGCCTGAAGTGGTGACGTCACACGTATTGCAGGGTTTTAATGGTAATTTTCCATCGGTGTGTAGGCATATGGTAAATATTTAGGTTGCCTCAATGGTCATTTAGCCATCGGTCGCAATAATGCATGTTTGTATGGTAAATCAATGGGTGCGTTCGAGTAGCTTCCCTAGGGGTGCGTTCTAGCAGTCGTAATCAATGGCCAGACCAATGGAAGGTTGAACCGAAACAGTTTTTGGTAATACGACCGCGAAAACGCACCCAGGTCGACCCAGATCTCCCCCGTTGCGTTCGAATAGCTTTGACGTAATTCCTGGGGCTCACCCGGGTCAGCCCCAAATGCCCTGCTTGTGGAGCGGGTCACTTGGGGATGAGTGACGTCATTTGATTGATTTGTGGATAGGACACAAGATGGTGGATAGGACACAAGATGGCGGCAAGAAAGTAGTCTGCCAAAGGAAGTTTGAAGCACATTTTCACCCTTAAATCAGCGACTTTGTTATAGTATTAGGTATTTTGTGGGCCTGTACAATAATGTTACGTTGCAGTTTTACTTTGAGAATAATTATTTTACGATCTTTTCGTGAATCCACGGACGTAAATCACATAATGAAAGTAGTTCCGGGTCGGCTGTCGTCCAAAGATGCATTGGACAGAGTGTGAATGCTGGGGGAAGTTGGCGTTCGATGAGCTCATGTCAGGGGCTCACCCGGATGAGTAAACTTGGGTCGACATGGTGAATATTTAGGTTGCCTCAATGGTCATTTAGCCATCGGTCACCGTAAGGCATGTCTCTTGATGCACAAATTTCAAACTGTGTGAAAACTGCCTATTATCATCTTCGTAATCTTCGGGCTATAAGGAAATTTCTAACCCCCCAAACCACTCAACAATTGATTCATGCTTTTGTAACATCTCATCTCGATAACTGTAACTTTATGGACTCCCTAAATACCAAATTCACAGACTACAAAAGGTCCAAAACGCAGCTGCCCGCCTTGTCACTAAATCTAAACGTTCGACCCATACTACTCAATTACTAGAGAACCTTCACTGGCTTCCAGTAGTACAGCGTATCAAATATAAAACTCTACTGCTCACCTATCGTTCACTAAAGGATTTGTCCCTGAATACATTTCATCTCTTCTCAATATCTCTTCAAGTTCTTGTGCAGGTCTTCGTTCCTCCATTTCAACAAAGTTAACAGAATTAAAAACAAAGAGGAGTTGGGGTGACAGAGCTTTTACAGCTGCTGCACCCAGGTTATGGAACTCCCTATCCCATTCAATCAAAATGTCAGCCAATCAAAATTTGTTTGAACAAACTGAAAACCTATCTAATGTCTGAATTCTGTAGTTAAGATGTAGTGTATTTTCACAATCTGATGTAATTAAGGTTGTTTAATTATATTTTATTATGTTTAATTAGTTGCGTTCTAAGTAACTTCCCATGTACTTTCATTTGTTTAATATTTCTTCCATGTTAGGCGCCTTGAGCATCCCTTGGGGTGGATATGTGCGCATTATAAATGTTGTTATTATTTTTATTATTTAACGTGGTAAATATTTAGGTTGCCTTAATGGTCATTTAGCCATCGGTCACCGTAATGCATGTTAACGTGGTAAATATTGAGGTTGCCTTAAAGGGACACACCGGCTTACTGTTTACCCAATTTAGTGATGTGGAATCACAAAAAAATAATATTTAGATTGGTTGCTGTAAAAAAAATCATCAAAATGTCACGTAATTAACTAAAAATGTGAAAAAAACAACGCGGTCAAAGGTCAGCGTATACGCTTTTCCAGCCGTTGCAACTGCAAGTTTACGTGACATTGTTGTAAGTAGGCCAGTGCTCTGTTTATGTATTAATTATAACAATGACGTGGCATGAGGATCCAGTCTTCATATCTATCAAGCACAAATTCACGTGTAAATAAAAAAAACCGACATAAACACAGTCCGATCCACATCAACTTGTATTATGTGGACATCGTGCAGCTATTCGTCGTCGTCCCGCCGCGTGTGTAGCGCAGGCATCACGTACCGTGTCAATAGTTAGGGGAAGATAGCTAGGGCTACAGACTAAAACCCTCGTTAAACAAAACGTAAATAATGATCTGGATCCATACCCCTCCACAGGCTCCGAGTTCATGCCGTGGTTTGTCTCTCTGGCCCCACGATACGCGGCACCGGATGCACGGGACACGCCCCCAAGGGTTTTGCCGCTAGCTCCCCACGCTGATGCGCCGTAAAACATGCTTCTGTAGCACGGACTCTCTGAATGCGAATCTTACGTTCGATTTTTCATCATTATTTACAACTTGTATCCTTAAACTGAATACATAGTCTTTTTTTGTCAAATACTCATGAACAATTGTAAAAAAAAAAATACTTAAATTTGGTTCAGTAATTTACTTTTATACGGCTGGAAGTAAAAGTAACTCTGAAGATCACGTGACTTTTCGGAACCACATTTTGGTTCCGAAAAGTCACGTGACCTCCGTTTTTTGAAAAATGCTCGAAAACGGCCAAATTTGATGGTTTCTTTTTTGAACCATTCTTCTCCATTCCAGGAAGACCTTCGGAATAATGTTTTAGTCTATTTTGTAGCCCAAATAGCCCAACGAAGCCGGTGTGTACCTTTAATGGTCATTTAGCCATCGGTCACCGTAATGCATGTTAACGTGGTAAATATTTAGGTTGCCTTAATGGTCATTTAACCATCGGTCACCGTAATGCATGTTAACGTGGTAAATATTTAGGTTGCCTTAATGGTCATTTAGCCATCGGTCACCGTAATGCATGTTAACGTGTTAAATATTTAGGTTGCCTTAATGGTCATTTAACCATCGGTCACCGTAATACATGTTTACGTGTTAAATATTGAGGTTGCCTTAATGGTCATTTAGCCATCGGTCACCGTAATGCATGTTAACATGGTAAATATTTAGGTTGCCTTAATGGTCATTTAGCCATCGGTCACCGTAATGCCTGTTAACGTGGTAAATCTATAGGATTCCTGAAGTGGTGACGTCACACGTATTGCAGGGTTTTAATGGTCATTTATCCATCGGTCACATTAATGCATAGGCATATGGTAAATATTAAGGTTGCCTTAAAGGTATTTTATCCATCGGTCACCTTAATGCTAAGGCCTATGGTAAATCTAGAGGTTGCCTTAATGGCCATTTATTAATCGGTCATCATATCGCACGTTGACATGGTAAACATTTAGAGGTTGAATGCTAAACTGGCTATTTAGCCCTTGGTCACTATAATGCACGTTGGAATGGTAAATCTATAGGTTGCCTTAATGGTCATTTAAGGCACCTGAAATGCATAGGCTTATGGTAAATCTAGAGGTTGCCTTAATTCTTATATTTTTACATTAGTCACCATAATGCATATGAACATGGTAAATATTTTGGATGCCTTAATGGTCATTTAGCCATCGGTCACCATAATGCACGTTAACGTGGTAATTATTTAGGTTGCCTTAATGGTAGGTTATCCATCGATCACCATAAGGCAAAGGCCTATGGTAAATCTAGATAATGCCTCAATTCTAATTTATCAACCGGTCACCATAATTCATTTTCCTTTGGTAAAACCATATGTTGCCTTGTAGGTCAATTATCCATCGGTCACCTTAATGTGAATAGGCCTTATGTAAATATTTAGGTTGCCTTAATGGCCATTTAGCCATCGGTCACCATAATGCCTGTTAACGTGGTAAATCTATAGGATTCCTGAAGTGGTGACGTCACACGTATTGCAGGGTTTTAATGTCAATTTATCCATCGGTCACATTAATGCATAGGCATATGGTAAATATTTAGGTTGCCTTAAAGGTATTTTATCCATCGGTCACCTTAATGCTAAGGCCTATGGTAAACCTCGAGATTGCCTTAATGGCCATTTATCCATCGGTCATCATATTGCACGTTGACATGGTAAACATTTAGGTTGAATGCTTAACTGGCTATTTAACCCTCGGTCACTATAATGCATATGAACATGGTAAATATTTAGGTTGCCTTAATGGTCATTTAGCCATCGGTCACCATAATGCATGTTAACGGGCTGGGTTGCCTGAAGTGGTGACGTTACACGTAATGCAGGGTTTTAATGGTCATTTAGTCATCGGTCACCATAATGCACGTCAACGTGGTAATTATTTAGGTTGCCTTAATGGTAATGTATCCATCGGTCACCGAAAGGTAAAGGCCTATGGTAAACTAGATATTGCCTTAATGGTCAGTTATCAACCGGTCACCATAATTCAATTTCCTTTTGTAAAACCATATGTTGCCTTAAAGGTCAATTATCCATCGGTCACCTTAATGCGAGTAGGCCTAATGTAACTATTTAGGCTGCCTTAATGGTAATTTAGCCATCGGTCACCTTAACGCATACAGGCATATTGTTAATATTTAGGTTGCCCTAATGGTCATTTAGCCATCGGTCACCGTAATGCATGTTAACATGGTATTCATTGAGGTTGCCTTAATGGTCATTTAGCCATCGGTCACCGTAATGCATGTTAACATGGTAACCATTGAGGTTGCCTTAATGGTCATTTAGCCATCGGTCACCGTAATGCATGTTAACATGGTAACCATTGAGGTTGCCTTAACCCTCAGGGAAGCAACGTGGTGAAAAAATTCTCCACATATTCCAAATATGGTCATATTTTTTTTTTCAATGGGCCAAAAAAGCCCGATTTTTTGTATTCGACACCCCTTGTATACACCACAAGCCTGTAGACTCCCATTGGCCAGGCTATAACCACTGCCGAGTAAGAATTATTTAATGACAGCAGTCCCAAGGGACAGGTATGCCCTTGGGAATTGTAACTTGATATCTTAGTGAGCCAACTCCTTGTGCCATTATCTCTTTGTGTCAACCCTGTGCCGCCCAGAGCTTAAACAGGTCGTAAATAACACACACTGCTGGCCCAGACAAAAGCCCTGTGAGATTAAAATTGCTTTGGCTTGCAGGAGGGGTCATTGACCTAAAAAACTGGTGGTGAAAAAATCCTCCACCTGGATCCACCGCGTTTTACAGAAGGGCCCGCTGCCGAGGGTTAATGGTCATTTAGCCATCGGTCACCGTAATGCCATGTTAACATGGTAACCATTGAGGTTGCCTTAATGGTCATTTAGCCATCGGTCACCGTAATGCATGTTAACATGGTAACCATTGAGGTTGCCTTAATGGTCATTTAGCCATCGGTCACCGTAATGCATGTTAACATGGTATTCATTGAGGTTGCCTTAATGGTCATTTAGCCATCGGTCACCGTAATGCATGTTAACATGGTAACCATTGAGGTTGCCTTAATGGCCATTTATCCATCGGTCATCATATTGCACGTTGACATGGTAAACAATTAGGTCGAATGCTTAACTGGCTATTTAGCCCTCGGTCACTATAATGCACGTTGGAATGGTAAATCTAAAGGTTGCCTTAATGGTCATTTAAAGCACCTGAAATGCATAGGCTTATGGTAAATCTAGAGGTTGCCTCTTTTTTTTATTTTTTTTTTTTACATCGGTCACCATAATGAATATAAACATGGTAGATATTGTTACCGTAATGGTCATTTATCCATCGGTCACCTTAACGCATACAAGCATATTGTAAATGTTTAGGTTGCCTTAAAAGCCATTTAGCCATCGGTCACCATAATGCTTATTAACATGGTAAATCTTTAGGATGCCTTAATGGTCAGTTATCCCATGGGCCTACCTCCATGGTTATCCAAAGGTCACCATAATGCATTGCTTATAATTAATAAATCTTGCTTTAAGATGGTTAAACAATTATTGCAATGCCTGAGCCACTACAGCATCAAAACATCAAAGTTCGTCCTTAATTATGTTTTCAAGTAATAAACCACAAGGGAAACTGACTGGGTAAATTACAAATAGTATGGGGTTGAACAAAGAAAAATTGACTAGAGCGGGATTTGAACCAACGACCTCCGGATTAACGTACCGGCGCTCTACCAACTGAGCTATCTAGCCCTATATTGGCGGTCTCCCTATTTTGTCAATATCTTTGTTCGGGGGTGCCAGTCAGAAGCCATACAACCGTTAACTGCCGTGTAGCCAGGGATCACACCCAAGTTTACGATACAACCTGGGAAGCAGCAGCCACGGGATCACCTTGAGGGGATGCGACTATATATATATTAAGCAGAGCCATTGAATATTTATGAATGAAATTTTGCCTAAATACCTTTGAATTCCACTGGTACTGGGCCTACTAGTACGATCAGCAACTGTGGCTGTGCTTTTTGATGAGCTTGGAAGGTCTTTGTCCGGGCTATGCTGCGTCGTCGTCGTCGGCGTCCTCGACAAAGACAGTACATTGCAGTACAAGTATGTACATTGTACACATGGTACATCTCCGATGCCGATATTCTTTCTAGAAATCACACAATCTAACTCCTGCCAGCGATTGCTACATCCCTAAACTTAGCAAGGCTTTTGTCACTGAACTGTACAAGCTTGGATTTAGTTTATGTTGTGTGCATACAGCAGAAAACAGGGCCATCTTCGCTACTTTCTTCCCCTTCACAGGGCGGACGACGTTTCTAAGACGCCATCTTTCTTAAATCCGTAGAACCGAAGTACTCAGAAACAAGCTCTTTCATTGGTCCACGCCAGATTCAATCCGAGCGTATAGTCATCGTTTTAGTTCTTGCACACGCTTGTTATAATCATTTTTTTTTTTTATATACACATTTTTTTGGCTTACATTTTCGCAAATCAATCCCTAACGTGCAAGTTTTGGGCTTGACGACTTTTGTAACGTGGTTAGTAGGATTTTCTACGAATTTTAAGCCCAAATTTAAGTAGTTGTGCAGGGTAGACTACTGGAAAGCACAATTTGGAGCATCATCCCACGGTCTAAGTGTGTAATGACCTCCAATCGTGGACCCTCTTTTGTTCAACTCTCTGTCCTGACAAACGTGGACCCCATTGTCTTCCTTTGTGATAGCAAACGTGGACCTATTGTCCCTTTTGTTGTAAGTCCTCGGTTTGAATGTCACTACAAACTCACACACACGCACCCACCCACCCCCACACAAAAAGAGTTAAATACACAAGTTGTCTTGAACCTTTCAGTCAAAGTGTACGCCGCAGTGTTAAAAACAAATCACAGGATCGCAAGTGTGTCAACGTCACAAAGTCATTGCCGCTGATCGATATTTGGTGTCTTGAGCTCGGTGTTGTCAGGTTGACGCCTGTATTAAGATGATCACGTGATTTTTCGGTTAAAGTGACATGAGCGCTAATTTCTGCTTGATCCCGACGCAGTTCAGTCGCAGTGCAGGCAAAAGGCAGGTTGACCCTAGGGCTGCTAATCACAGTAGGTGGAGCTTGGCTTTTTCCTTTGTGTCATTTAATATTGTTTATATATTTAATTTGCCAACACCTTTTTTGGAAGTGAAGCAATGTTATCGGGATGGTATGGTTAAAATGTAAGGGATGGCAGCCCATGGTAACAAGACAATAACAGTGACCTCACAAATTAGTTTTTTAAATAAGAAAAGGAACCATTCGGAATTACCTCTAACAATTAATCTCAGTAGCGCCTGATTTCCTTTGCCACGTTCATATTTGTAATGGCACTCATAAATACCACTGTCGTCGGTACTAGCACTGATTATGTTGTAGTATAATGTGCCTGATTTCACCACAGCACCGTTATTTTTCCGCCATTTGGTCAGAGAACTATCTGCATCTTGCGTCTTTTGGGTAACAGTCAGACTTACATCATCCCCACGGTTCACGGTACGGCTTACGGAGGTTGGTAGAAGGGATGCTGTGGATGTCAAAATGAAATAAAACAAAATACACAATCACTTGCTTTAACTTCCTTTTGGCTTGTTGACAACATAATAAGCATGATTGTCTCAGGAAAATACACGTTATTATAACAATAATGAAAACAAAACGTGTGCCTTCAATAGACTTGAGAAGAAAATTAATGAATAAAGGGGATTTCAAAAAGGCTTACTGTATGGGTTAACATTTTGTAAAGTATCCGTTGTAGTTGCGTTTTAGTTAATCAAATTATGAATAAACCTTTTTGTGTCGCACGAAGTAGACTTTGGTTATATTTGATTTGCGACGAGAATTTAGTTTGCTAACCAAGTAAACCCAAAACAATGGTGTTAAAGGTCTCTCTCATCCAATAGTGACATGTCCCTTAAACTGATTCATCATGGTGATTACATGGTTATCACTGAATATAACGACTTCAATGTTCTCGAGAAAATTATTGACACTTTAGTAAAGTCTTGATATCAAAACTAATTTTCTAAAGTGTCATGGCCTTTGGCTCGGTAGGCCGACACGGCAAAAAGAGGCAAATTTCGGATCGATTACTTGGGTTAATTTCCTCATAAAATTATTTGCAAATCATTAGCAAAAAAATGTTATTGGCCTGACGTTTAGACCCTTGCAGAGTCTTCCTCGAAGGCTAATTGGCATGGGAAAGAGATGACCGAGATTAAAGCACACAGACAAAGCAGGGGATGAACAAAGAGGAGAGAGACAAAGAAGGGGTGGGTAAGGGCCTCCCCCTTCGGCTGGTTTGACCACAGAGGTGGGGAACACAATAAAAACGTATATGACGAGAAGAGGGAGAAACAACAACTAACTAATTAGTGGCAGACTGAGAAAGGGGATATCTGTGGTAAACAGGAGAAGGCAAAGACAAAGAAGTACTAGTCATTTCCTTCTTGGATGTTCAGACCATGAGGTTTATTGGTCTGCATGCGTCTTATCTACAGTTTCTCCCTACTCAGGTGAACAATCTCTTTGTGGAACAATCTCTCTGTATGCCAAGTTCATAAGATACCTTGTTTCTCAAAAGACTTGGAAGGATTTTGGTAACATTTTTTTTTTTTTGCAACTGAGTGTGGTCACCACCTAGGAATATTGTTTGCATTTTGTTTTGTTCTGGAGATTCAGTGAACATTTCTGAGTCTAATGGTACCATGTTAGAAGAGTTTATGAGCAGCCAAATTAGATTTACACGCAATTTCACACGGTACAGCAGCGGACTGTGCGATCCTGTAACAGTGTAACGGAGCATGAAAGTTGGGTTTTGGTAAAACAAAAATAAAAACAAAAATCTACTGAGTGTGCTCAACCCCATGAACAATATTTTGCATTTTTTGTTTTGTTCTTGGGATTCGGTGAACGGTTCTGAGTCTAATGGTACCATGTTAGAAAAGTTTGTGAGCAGCCAAAATAGTTAACACGCAATTTCACACGGTACAGCAGCGGACTGTACGATCAGGTGATGGATTCTGATGGCTGGCATACTGCAGCGCATATTGTAAATAAAATTGCAGAACTTTGTGAGTTCTTTGTTTCTGTCGCTGTTTTCATTTAAAATGTGCTGAAACCATTATTTTAAACTGCTACCTTTAAACTTTTGTTTTGATACTGTATCAAGCAATTCAACAAATGAAGATGTACGCTCCACTTTACTCGAAAAAAAAACACAAAAAAAAACACAACGTGACACCGAATTGATATAAATGGTATGTATAATTTATTATAAAACACTATAAAGTCTTGCTAGTCGCATGCTTGGTTGATTTGAATCACTCACCTGTGTTTCTCATCCGTATCGTTGTCACCGTTTTACTACCGAACGTCCACTGGAACACACTAACGCTTCCTTTGCTATCACTGGGAATGCTGATCATCTTCCTCTTGATACTGTTTGACATTGTTGCAGGTAACCGGCTAGAAGCATCCATCCAATTAGTCAGGTCGTTAACGCCACCCGTCATCATGGGTCGAGAAAAAACAAGCTCTTCATTGTTGTCTGCTGCGGCCTCATCATCAAGCTCCAAATAACTTGCGATGAATACGTATGGAACGCTTTGTAAAGTGCCATAGACTGTCACGCTGGTGAAGTCTCCAACTGCTAACACGCCTGAATAAATGTTAACAAGGATTGTGGACACTGCTTGTAGTTAAATTTTAAAGAGAAACGAAAGAAAATCCAAAACGGAGAAGAAATTACATTAAAATTTAGATTGCATTAGATTAGATTAACATGAACTCGTCACGTAGTAATAAGAGGTGTAACTAAACGCACTCATGCAATTGCGTTTTCAACGACCTTCTGTTTATATGGACAATTTAAATGGGTCCCCTAAAGGGACATATCAAAAATGTAAAAGGTTAAACAAAAATGGAAACGTTTTTTGGTTTCCATCAAAATATGTTTTTCGAGGGCGAGAATTATTATATAAAGGGAATGAACTAGTATTTCGAGTGTAAACAAATATTTAATTTATTTTTTGCACCTTTTCATTTTTTTCCCCTTCCCTTTAGGGGCTCCGGAAAACCAACAAGAGGGATGCATAAAACAACAATAATAGTCCCTTTGACCAATTTGGATTATTGTAATATTCAAAATTTCAACTAGTATTTGAATATTATATTTTTCTGGGCATATTTGAAAAACGTTGTTTTATGCAGGAGAACAAACAAACAAGTTAACAATTTTATGAATAAATTATATATGAAAGCAAAGCTTAAAATCAGCTGACGAGGTGAGCTACACTGGGGGAAAAGGGTTTCTACTGATACTCAGAAATAAAGACGTTTTGTAAAGTTTATTCTATGTTTTGAACAAAAAGTATAAGCCTCCAAGCTGACGACGGAATACAAATAGGAGACAGTCATTAAAAAAAATCTAATATTTAGTACACGAAGTATACCAACTCGAATTTGAATAAATAGCGCACGCGCATGACGACGGATCAACAATAAAACGCTACGGTTCCTTCAAAAACACATGCGTCCTTGGTTTGTGATTCACCTTACAAATTAAACAATTGGCAGCGGCATCATAGAAACTAAATAACATTAACAACTTTATGGTTGCTACATCAGAATGCTGTACCAAGCGCTAGGTGTCAGGAGGGATTTCAGTGGAAACCTAAAGCATTAGCAACATTTTTGTCACACATTAGTGGCTCAATTATGTGTTTTTTTCATCCCAACTAATGATGTCTAAAAGCAACTTACATTACAACAAATGGTTTACTGATGCTTCCGCGGAACTAGGTTTTGGGGCCTTTTTTAATGGCAGTTTTATCACTCTGTGGTTGGCCGTATACGATTCGTAAAGTGAAATTTTCAATAGCTATTAGCTGTTCAATGTAAGGTTTGCTCTGCAATTTTGGGGTCCTGCCTTGCGGACTCAAATGCTAATTTGTTGATGTGACAATGAAGCTGTTGTATCTATTATCAATCGTCAGACGTCGCTTTGTCCTAAAAGATCATGCAATTGGTTTGTTCAGTGTTGTTCAGTCTAGATGTTAACATCAACTTTAAGAATATCGCCAATGCTCTTTCCCGTTTTCAGATGGAACGTTTCCGCATGGAACGTTTCCGCATGGAACGTTTCCGCATGTTCCCGTCTCTACAGTCCCTTGGTCAATATGAGTTTTTCGGCAAATAAGTATGTACCTACCACCAATGCAATACAACGTATGTTTCAGTTATAGCGTCAACCTTGCGTTTGCCTGGGTTACCTGAAATGATGCCCACCGCCCGCCCCATCACCTGGCTCATTATTAGCACGGTATTGTTCTTGCTCTGGATTCAAATTGCACCAACAACATTGGAGCTCGCCTTTTTCGCGCAGCATTTCTGTAGGCTTTTCTTGCCAAACTCAAAGTGCGATATGTGGGCTCGATTAATGTAAATGATTACGTTAATTGTCCATGTCCTTAAAAATGACATTATCAAATGTCTGCTCCCCCGTACATGAATTCCTATTTTGAGGCCTTGAAAACAGAACGCTTTTGTGTCTGTAATAATCAGACTTTAGCAGTTGACATACCTTGGCAATTGCTACCTGTGTATCGTGGTGCACATCTTCCTCCTGGGCATTGACCTGTTCTTCCGTTACACGGTACTCCATTAGCACAGTGACATATCTGAGCACAGTTTGCTCCGTATGTTCCTTCAACACATTCTGAAACAACAAAATTAACATTTGCACGAAAAATATATATTTTTTATATATAAATAAATGTGTTGTTTAATCATTAAAAAATGTGCATTCAGTAATTGATTTTGTTTGTTATTACATCGTTTTCGCTTCGGAACCCCCTTATTAAAATAAAAAGGGATATCTCATGCATCCAGTTACTCAGAACACTATGGACTGTCTTTATGATTTTCTGATCGTTTGCAGTCGTGCAACTCGCGAGTATGAACGTGCACTGCAGTCATTTACAATGCTAGCTTATCACTTTTACGATTCGCGCCACGATCGAAATCGTGGTCTTAACCGTGGCGTAATCGTGGTGATCTTATCAGATCTTGAGGTAAGTCGTTGAAATCGTGTTGATGGTAGAACATTATTGGACGGTTCAAACATGTTCTACGATCAACATGATTAATTTCCAATCGTGATCATCGCATCAGATCGTAGTTGATCATAACGAAGCGCGACAGATCGCATTTAATCGTGCTTCCAAATCATGGTGATCGGGATCAACTTAGAAATAAACACCATGCTCTGTTGAGATGGTTTTAGGTTGAAGAGTTCACTCTGTAGAAGTTCAAGAAACAATGGTCAGTCGGCTTGTATATATATCCGGCCGGGTCCCAACTGTTGATCCTCATCGTGAAAGACATCGCGACCGCAATCGTATCCTATCGCAACAGAGCGCATCGGTTCGTGATGGATGTATCGGAAGGTATTCGAACGTATCTGCACGTACCCGATCGTCCCAAAACAAGGACACAGATCATGATGACCGTGTCACATCCAGACCCAATCGTGGACTCAAACGGGACAATCCTATCGAAGCGTATATGATCGTATTTAAAAGGAAGACCAGATCGTGACAGATCGTGTCACATGAAATTGACAAATCTTGACGTTATAGCATCGAAGCGCAGTAATCGTGGTGATCCTATCACATCTTGAGGTAAGTCGTGGCAATCGTGTTGAGCGTAGAACATTTTGGACGGTTCAAAAAACATTTACGATCAACACGATTAATTTTCAATCGTGATCATCGCATCATATCGTAGTTAATCATAACAAAGCGCGACAGGTCGCGTCTGATCGTACTTCCAAATCGTGGTGATCGGGATCCACCATTGACAACAAACACCACGCTCTGTTGAGATGGTTTTGGGTTGTAGTGTTCACTCTGTAGAAGTTCAAGAAACAATTGGTTGGCCGAATACGATTCGTTTAGTGAAATTTTCCAGACCCTTTCTTTAGCTGTTCAATATATGGTTTGCTTTGCAATTATGAGGTCCTGCCTTGCGGAATCATGCAATTGGTTTGTTCAGTGGTTTGGATGTCTGGATGTTAACATCAACTTCAAGATAATTATATCGCCATTGCTCTTTCCCGTTATCAGACGGAGCGTTTCCGCAGGTCGGCTCGATTTTTCCTATTTGAAGGCCTTAAAACAGAGCCCTTTTGTGTTTGTCATATTCAAAATTTAGCAGTTGATATTTTACATACCTTGGCAATTGCTGCCTGTGTATTCTGGTGCACATCTTCCTTTTGGGCATTGACCTGTTGCTCCATCGCATGATACTCCATCAGCGCAGTGACAAATCTGAGTACAGTTAGCTCCGTATGTTCCTTCATCACATTCTGCAACAACAAAATTAACACTCGCAATCAAAAAACAAATAGAAAATCAATCAATCAATTCGTTGTTTTATCAACAGTCAAAACAATACTGTTTCCCCCAAAAAGTTGATATAATTTTTTTTTCACTCTCAGCAAAAGTGTTTGGCGGACAAACCTTTTCTTTATCAACGCTGCTTTACGACGTTTTGATCAGCTTAACTTTTGTTTCAGAGATGCGTTTTTATCGTTGGCGCGTTAAGGGTTTTTCGTGAAACTTGCCGAGCGTAACACCAATCAGGATTTTTGATTATTTTTTTTTATTTTTTTTTTTTTTTACAAAATGGAACATTTTGTATTGAGTCCCATTCATTGATCTTTAATCTTAGGTTACAGTGATCGACGATGGACAAACACAGAAAATGTGAATGGACCAAAGTATGTAAGTGCAAGCCCACGATATGTTTACATCAACTAGTACCTTAGTTAAAAAAAAAAGTATAAATATAACATAAACACGAAAACTTTTCGTTTGTTGCAAAGTGCGTTCTTTTATAAAGATACTTTGAGTTTGTGTGACTTGAGTAAGAATGGAAACTTTGCATGGTGGGAATAAAATCCCACTTAAGTTTTCAATAACACCATGTAATGATACCTCAAGACCCGTGGTTCAGAAAAAAAAAAACTGATGATTTAACAACACATTTTTGCAGAAGACAATCAGAGCATACTGATCAAAACGTCGAGTTATTACTAGATAGTGTGCACTGCAGCTATACATTTTACGAGTACACCTGGAAAGCAATGCTTTTTAAACTTTATTTAGATGAAACCTAATATTATAAACCGCAGAAGGCGCAAGATTGGCAGCTCGGGCTAAAATGTAAAATGTGCACTGACAGCCATTTCAGCAAGCAACCCTTTGAATGCAACAAAAGACCAGCGCAGACAATGGCCATTGTTGTCAATGATGTAACAAAACATTTGCCCGCTGAAATGGCGCCCATGCGTATTTCATGTTCCAATGAAATAGATAGAGTTCCATTTCCCATATTGAGCTTTCGGCGCTCTATGATATTTGGACGATACCTTTTGTGCAGTCCAGTCCTTTGTAACCAGTTGCACAACTGCAACCATAAGGGTCAGGTAAACAGAACAGTAGTGCAGCGCAGGAAGTAACACCCGATCCGATTGAATCACACACTAAGGTTCCTTTTTGGCCGAAGGTATTTCCTCCATGTACTGCATATATAACAAATACAATTACAAAATTAAAGATATACAGAAATACTGAAATACTTGCTGCTTTGACTGGAAGTCACTCGTTTTTGTAAATGACCAAAACAGTTGTAACATTTTCGGACAGAGATTGGTATTTTGATGTTGCTTAGGGGTCAATCAATCTATGTCAATTCAACATGCCAACATGCTTTATCTCATTAAACAACATTTCGTCGGCTCAGAACTATAAGGTCCTTAGTGTACTTTGTATAGATTTCATAAAATTGGTTTTGACATATTTTTCAGCTCCTGGTAAATGAAGTTTACTGATCAAGTGTTCTCCAACAATTAGTTGGGCAAAAAGAAGTCTGTCATTACAATAAGTGCAATGTGTTTTGTTACAGAAACAAAATTATGGATAATTATAAACCTACTTTTAATTACGGAGATACTCAAGAGGTGGTCATTACTTACATGTATTACAAGTTGTGCCACTGAAACCAGGTGGACAAATACAGACACCACTGACGTCATCACACACTCCGCCATTTAAACAGATTGGGCAGTCATTTTCACAGTTAGGCCTCCCCCATTTGTTTTCTTCACATCCTAACACAATAAAGGTCACATTTTGAGGGTTGAGAAAAACCTGTAGAGTTGATTTTGTTTATTTATTTGTTTTTCTTTTAAAACATATTCCCGGGGTATTTATATTTATTGATCTGTAGGCTCACACCAAAAAGAAGAAAATTACAATAGTGATAAAACAAAATATTCGTACTAAATTATGTTTCAAATAAGTAAAGACATCAGTCGTGGCACAGTGCTTAGAATTTACTGAATAATTTAGAGATGTAACACTGCAAACTGGTTAAAATGAATACTTTCTTTATTTTGCTATTTTTAGTAATGCTTGAGCCGAAAAACAAACTTTCAACATCTCTGTTTTTACATAAATATGGATATTGCCACTTTTGATAGCAACAACTGGAATTACCTGAGACATAAAATTTTAAATACAATTAAATTTCTTTTTCATTTTGAATGTTTCCTCTTAGAAAAGCCTCCCTGCTGGTTACGAGTATCACCTGTGTTCATTCACACCAATTGATGGAGAAGTTTATGTTGCTGTCACTGATAAGGATGGTGCTACCAAGTGGTTGATTGTCTACCAGGAGAAAAACAAAATCACTCTTCGTGTACAGACCACTAAACCTGAGAGTGGACGAGTTAACCTCTTCAAAGTATACTACCGGTGTCAACATAACACTTTGCCCAGATCTGACAAGGCAGACCTTCGTCTTAAGTCAAAAATTACTTGCTGTCCAGCTCAAGTAGTTTTAACTGTGAAATGTAATCCAGGAAAACTAAGTAGGTATGTGAAATAGACACATTGTTGTTATGTTTCTCTAAAATACATAATTAGAACTGCTGAACTGCATGCTTCATCATTATGATGAGCTAGTAGGTATGGGAGAGCAGTTGCTTTTGGTAGTACTGAAATTTAATTGAATGTATAATGCTTCTTGTTTCAGAGCCAAATTCAGGGACCCCCATTTGCCAAAGTTTGCAATTCATGTGAAGATTCTTCACAACCACAACCATCCTATATTCTGTGCAGATGCCCTTAAAGTTCGTGACGTATCTGACGAGGTGACTGACAAGTTCAAGAAACTCTTCTCTAAGGGGCACTCGCCATCCACTGCACTTAACACCTACAAGCTGGACATGCAGTGGAAGGTATGGAAGTGAATACTTCTATGAGGTAGCTGATCGGGCAAAATGCCCCGATCTCCAGTTCTGCCACAGGTAATATATTTATGTTTGAAAATTTTTGCTTACCAGGATCTGCAGCTAATTTAATGATGCTGCTTACCGCAAGCAACATTGGCGATCGGAAGCAGCAAATTGTGTACTTCGTGTAACAAAGGATTTAGCTTAGTCCGCAAGCGTAGAAATTTTGCGCTAAACCATGCAGTAAGCGGATAATGGTGTCTTTAAGCGCAGAATGCCACAGTAAACAGAGCTGTAAAATTTAGCCCACGTTACCAGCTAAATATAAAATAAGCAAACTGCAGTGTTTGTACACAAAACAATAGCAATAAAGTGAGACTTCTGATTTAATTCAGCCTGTTTAGTCTTGGGATTTTTGCCAAATCAGTCTTGCCAGTTTTGTTATCATATACAAACTTCAGTATAAAAATGTTATTGTTTCTTTCCACAACAGGTGGACATGGAAGTTGGTATGTGTATGTGCTATGTCGGATTCAACGGTGTACCTTGCAAGCATCAGTATGCCATAATCAAGCACTTTGGAGTTCACTCAATAAACTTTCTGCCCATCTATGATGAAAAGATGAGACTGGAGTTGATCTACCTTGCAACTGGGCAAACGAAAGCATCTGAGGGTTGGTTTGTACCACTGTCAGCTGGCCATAGCAAACAAACCCAGAGGCCTGAGGATATGTCTGCTGTAGAACACCATAACACGCAACATGAAAGCATGGAAATCACAGTCAGTACTGACGTTGAACATTCAAATACAGATCAAAATTTTCAGGCTTTGGAAGCACAGGTCACCAAGGTGACACAAGATCTAATCCAGAAGATGAAAAGTAATCCAGTAGAGTTGGTACCAGCTGTTGAATCGTTCATCAAACAGAATGACAAAATCAAAATTGACACAGCCCTTGCATCTGCGCTTATAACATTTGGAAAATATACTGGGGTTGCTAGATCCTTGTCTTCCAAACATTTCAAATCGCGTAGAGGGGTATAGATTAACGTGCAACCCACAGCTGTAAGTAGAAGGTCAACTGTCCTTGGTGGAAGACGTTGTCTACACACTTTTCGTAGACCCAAGCAAACTGAGCTGAAACGCAGCAGTGATGTAAGCTTGCTTCCAAAAAGACGACCAAGGAGAGCTCCACATAACTTGACCAAGTGTGTGTCAGTCAACGAGAATCTGGGACAAAATCACTCCTCCAAATGGTGAAATATCATAATGTGACAGCTTAAGTAAGACAGCTCACTATTCCTAGCAAAGCTGAGCTGTGATATTTACAAGTACAGTATTTTCAGGTTGGAGGAGTGATGTGTGGAAAAATTTGCACTTTTATGTTCCTTATTGTTTCGTATGGATAACCAGGGACAGTATTAGTACACTAAATAAAAAGGAAAAAAAAAGAAAAATAAAAAATAAAAATCAAAATAAAAAATTAGTGAGTTGGCCACATTCATATTTCCACATGTATTCAAGGTGTTGCGTAACATCAATGTTAGAAGTTTTTGAAGTGTAACTATGTTTTCCATAGTCCCTTTAAGTATTAATACATTTCATAAATTAACACTACGACTCAGTAATTGAGTCCATTAGATTCACATATTTGTTTGGTCATACTATTTTCTTTCTACAGTCATAAATTTAGATACATATTGAGTTCCACCATAGAGAAAGGACCCACTACTCCCTCTTAAAATTACATTTGTATCAGTTCACTTGAAGGCACTGAAATACAACCCATACCATACACAAATTTAAATTATGGCTTAGTAGTAATATGCCCTGATTTCAAACTCAAGTAAGACCAAGAGAGTTAGATGTTGAATAGGTCCCTCAATTATTCTGGTAAAAACGCAAGATAATGACAAACAAGTGAAATTAACATTATACATGAGTACGACAAAATCAAACCAGGTACTCAAGAATTTTACATGAAGTTGTTGGTGTCCAAAGGTCCCTGGGTTTATTAATTGTGTTATGTACTGTGTATTGTTGAAAACATTACCAAACAATGACATTAAAGACACGACAGTCATACAAGTTAGTTGATTCGCTTTAATAAACAATGTTTTATATGTTAGGTATATTTACATATTGCGATTAAAAAATGTTTTCAATCTGTAAATGTTTAGTTGGTAGCTATGACCAGACATGTTGATATTTTGGAGTCATGCATTCATTAGGCATTAATTGCTCATATTGTAAATATACCTAGAGACATAGAGGCATCCCTTAGCCTCGGATGACTGTTAACCCTTGAAATTACACATAAAGGATGAATATTTCATAACAATCCATAGCAACAGCCCAAAACTGTCCCCCTAAACAAATAAGCTTTGGTGTATTTGCAGTGATAATGAATGCAATAAATGAAGAGGTTTGAATATACAGCTGTGTATAATGTTTATTTAAACTACAGCGTTTTATCGTAGGATAATATTGAATTCAGAAAGGGTTCATCTTGAGTTCATCACGTTTTCACCACAATGTGATCTCTATCTTGTTGAATAATTTGAAGATCTGCAATAATAGTAATACAAGTGACTGGGGAAATGTTAAACCCCAGCTCTTTTCTTTGTAAAATTACAGACTTTCTTAATCGCCCAGATTTAAAAAAAAATATAAAACAAATAAAAAGTGTTTTTAAAAAATACAGTTGATTAGAGACAAGAATTTGAAGTTCATATTTTAAGTGAAGTGAATGCTTATGCTAAAACCCTGATGATGATTAAATTTAATACATGATAAGCTGCAAACTACAACCATAGCATGTGTATTCGCTTATAGGTATATTATGTGGGTGTTGTTTGATTGCTTTGTGGGTGTTTGTTTACTTGTTTGTTTGTTCGTCTGTGTTTAGACTCGCGCCGCAGCTTTGTGTGCGTGGTTCCTGTTAATGTACTTGACCCAGTTTCATGTTTCTGTTTACTGTAAACAGAGAATCAATGTTTACGGAAGCAGGGAATTCAGCTAGCTATTCTTTGCTTCCACGGCCAGCGCAGAAATTCAGCGCTTGCCTTGTAGGCGGAGAATGGTGATCACAAGCGCACAAATCCACGGTAAGCAGAACCCTGAAATTTGGTCCTGTATATTGTGTGTCGAGCGAGCGATGTGTATACACACACATACATACAACAGAGCGCACTCACTAAACACGCACACGACAGGCGACAGCAGGCCAATTTCATGATGACGTAATCTGACGGAAAGAGCCAATCACAGCGGCAGAACAAAAAAATCATTGCAATGTCGTTTGGGAAAAACAAAATCGCGGGCGGGTGCGGCCCAACCAGAACATTTTGTGACCAAGAGTCTTCGGATCCAAGTGACTTTTAAAGATTCCACGTAAAGTGCTACATCTACCAATCTCACACCACTATGGCTATAATCCTGGACCATTTGATTTCTTAACACACGATCTTTACCCTTCCAAACGAAAAAAAAATAAAATAAAAATGTGTCAATGTCTTTGATAGTACCGAGCGGGGGATTAGGAATAGACGAAATAAAAAAAAATGTAAGTCTAGATAAAATTAGAGATTTAACCACTGTCACTTTTCCAAGCACAGTACGATTACGCTTAGACCACATAGCAAACTGCTTCCGTAATGAAAACATCGCCTTATTGCAGTTTAGCGAAACCATTGAATCTAAGTTAGTAGCAAAATCAACGCCACATACTTTGAAAGATTCTTTGTTGTCAACCCAGTTAACTTTTATCTCATTACAAAGCTTATCGACATTGTTTTTCTTCCAGCCAATCCACAAAGCGTTCGTTTTTTCAACGTTAACCTTAAGCTGTTGAAGGCGGAACGCATGGACGATTCAGAACCATTCCAAATTAGAACAGTGTCGTCTGCATATTGTGAAAGACAATATTCATTACTGCCCAACTCAATACCTTTAACATCTTTATCATTACATAACATCATTGACAATACTTCTGCACAAAAAAAAGAAAAAAAAGGTTAGGACTTAAACCGTCTCCTTGTCTACAGCCTCTCTCGATGTTAAAAGAATAGGAAACAAATCTATTTAAAAGTACTGAGGAGGAGGCCTGAATATAATACAGTATAACCCAGTTTAGAATTGAGGGTCCGATATTGAAGCTTTTCATTACTTTTAAGAGATAGAAGGCGGATGTTCTCGCCAATAAAACGACCGGCCATAAAAGCTTTCTGTCTCTCGTGAATGAAATGGGGAAGGCAACCCTTAAGCGTCTCAGCAATACAAGCTGAAGCAATTTTATACAAAGTGTTCAACAGTGAAATAGGGCGCAAATGTTAAAGGTTCTGGCGTTTTTTCCCCTTTAGGCAATAGAGTATTAAGGATCTCATACTTTTGTGTTACCGAAAGTTTACCTGAAAAAATATGCATAATTTAGCGACCTCAGAAAAATACCAGGCAAGCTTAGAGGAGAAATGCTTGTAAAACTCGAAAAAAGCTAAAACCATTCCTGAAAGAATACAATTATTTGCAAAAAAAAACAAAAAACTTCTAGCTTCGGTAAGAATGTCTTTTGAGCTGGTTTGAGCTGGTTAAAACAGAATTAGCTTTATTGACAACACCCGTAATCGACTTATTCAAAAAACTTAGATGGTTTTTCACTGCATCCAGGCTATAAGCTGCTTTAGGCCTAATGATAATCCCATCCATTTTTGTTTAAGGAAGATCCACTAATTTCGCCTGCTTAGCATTTGAAAAGATCTACAGAGGTAGCATTGCCCCTGCAATCTTTATTTGACAGAAAAAACAGTTTCTTGTTCCAATGTGGACTTGGTCTTATTAGATTATTTCTTCTTCCATGCGGAATAGGAAATCGTCTTACCCCTAATTTTCATAAGCGACATTTCAAAGAAAACCTAATCGTTGAAAGTAAGCTGAATATCTTTGGGGTGAATATTTCTGAGGTTAGATTGTTAATAAGGAGAGGCGACATATTCTTTCAACAGCTCACTAGTAGTGTCCTTAACAGAAGCGAATATTTTGGATCTTTTAGCAAAGAGTTATTACATTTCCAGTAACCATAGCCATGTTCAGCTTTACTGAAATCCAAGGTAATATGAATTAAAGAATAATCTGTCCTGTAACCTGGTTTTATATCGCTGTAACATACCCAGTACTTCCTATGTATAACTACCACAAAGAGGTGGCGCCCTTTGCATAACATGTATAGCTGAGACATGTCAGGAGTCCTTAAAGGTACACGTTGCCTTGGATCGGGCGAGTTGGTCTATAAAAAATGTTTGTAACCGTTTGTTATAACATGCATATGGTTAGAAAGATATTTTAAAGTCGAATACAATGATCCACACAAATATGCCTCGAAATTGCGTGGTTTTCCTTAAACTTTGCGAACTAGCACGGTCGGCCATTTTGTGGAGTCAACAATTTGACTCTAGTAGATACACCTACTAAAACCACTTCGAGCATACTGGCCATTCCGTGATGAACTCTCGGTAGAAAATGGTATTATCCTTAAGGGAAAACGCGTAGTTATCCCCGACACTATGTGTGACTATGTTTTGGCTAAGCTGCATGAAGGCCACCAGGGCATGGAAAAGACCAATTACGCACGAAGGACTGTGTGTATTGGTTGGACATCAATGAACAGGAGGAAACAGGTAGACAGTGCCCGACATGTCAAGAATACCAGCGAACACAGACAAAAGAAACCCCTAATGCCACACGAAATACCAACAAGACCATGGCAGGTACCCGGTACTGAGTTGTACTTAATGGTGGCAAATTACTACTCAAAGTTCCCTTTCATTCGCAAAATGCCCCTACATTGCACCAGTGAAGCTGTTGTAACCGCAACCAAACGACTGTTTCAACGACAGCTGGGGATTTGCACATGTGACATCATCGCCCCACTACCCCCAGTCGAACGGATTCATCAAACGCATGATTCAGACTGTTAAAAATGCGCTTAAGAAAGCCAAGGCAAGTGGCTTTGATACCGACATGGCACTCCTTTGCATCCGTACCACACCGATTGACAGTGTCAGTTCCAGTCCAGCTGAGATACTCCATGGTTGGAAAGTTCAGAGTAACTTACTATTGAAGATCCGCAACACTTCTGTTCGAAAGGATAGCACCTCCAACCGCCTCCAACACAAACAAGACAAACATAAAGAGTATTACGACAAGCGCACTCGTGACTTACCACCATTGATACCTGGGCAAGCTATTCGTGTACAGCACCGTGTCACTGGACTCTTGTCGCCAGCCACTGTTCAACAGAAATGCCCTGAACCACGATTTTATCTTGTCACTACACCGAACGGTTCAATTCTACGCAGAAACCGCCGACAAATTCAGTTCAATGAACCCACAAAGAAGACGGTCACCTTCTCCTTGGAAACCTCGCAACAACGATTCCAGTCTACCCTACAACAACCCACATCTTTGCCCGATAAGGAACTACCATAATGGACATGACAATCAAGGAACCGCCCATGCTAAACCATACGTAACACGATCTGGAAGAGTTGTGAACAAACCGAACAAACTATATAAACCTTATAAATGACTGTTATTTAAGCATAACTGTTTTTATTATATGCTGAATTTGATTATATGCTGATTTGTTATATCTGCCAGAGTTGACTAATTTTAACAGCTCAAACAAATGCCGTAGAAGAGTTAGACAGAACGTTTTTGGAAAACTTCTAGAAAACAACAACACTTGTTTATTCACAAATTTTCCTTCAAGTTGTGTACAATGACTTTTTCTATTTTTCGAAAACAAGGTTTTGTGGTTGCTAATTTTTGCCCATGTTCGTATTCATGCATTTATAAAAACTGAACCTCTATTTTTCTTATTCTTAAACGATTCAAGTTCAGGAAGAAACAATATTTCAGTAAAGATTGTTTTTTTAAAGGGGGATGTAACATATCCAGTACTTTCTATGAATAACTTCCACCAAGAGGTGGCGCCCTTTGCTAAACATGTATAGCTGATACATGTCATGAGTCCTTATTAAAACACACACGGAGTTGAGTCCAGAATAACACCGCTTGTCACATAGTCTTTCTGATGTGATCTGCCCAGCATCTTTACAATCGCAGCTTACAAATTTGGTGTTGAGTTCAAATAAAATCAGAAAGAATCCAGTCTGTATTGTTTAAGCGAGTGGGATTGCATCCATGTGTATCTTCTGAGGTATGGATTATGTATACGCAACACATCAATACAATCAAAATCATTACACATTTCTAACACCTTGCCTCTAGCTGAAGGGTTATTGAAATTGTTCTAATTGATACAGTCTAAGGACTGATTCAAAGTTAAATTCCAATCTCCACATAGAATGGTATGGGTATTTTCCATATCACATAATTTCAAAAACATCATCATAAAAGCCAGGGTCATCCGAGTTAGGCCCGTACAAATTAATAATAGTCAATGTATAATCACCAGTCACTATGTCTTAAGCCAGCATATTACCCTTCTTATCGGTCTTAATATTTGATATTGTAAACTCAAAATTGTTGTTAAGAAGGATAGCAACACCTCTGGAATTACTTTTAAAGGAACTAAAGAAACAGTCAAGTCCCCACTCTGTACGGACGAGTTCTTCTAATTCCGCATCGAAATGGACAGGGTTTTGCTGAATTCATTTGTGTGTGTGAACAGGTTAAAGTTTCATCAGCTATAATTTTTTTGCCGAGTTACTGAACATTTCGACCTGAACCTCAGACAAACCTTCTTACGATGATGTAGTTTAAAAACAAAAACAAATTAAGATCAAGAACTTTTGAAGACAGGAAACTGCACACAAAATAAGGTCTTGGTGCTCCATTTTGAGTAACTTAACATTTAATAGCGGCTAAAACGAGTATAAAATGTTGTTTTTGAGTTGCATTCATTTTCCAAACAAACTGATAAACACGGTAGACGAAAAAAAACAAAACTTTCTTACCCCACCAGGTTTATACGGAGCCCCTAAAGGGACAGGTTAAACAAAAAAAGTGAAAAGGTTAAAACAAAATCCAAGAATATTTCGTTCCCTCGAAATATTATTTCGTTCCCTTGAATTAGTATTTCGTTCCCCCGAAATGTTGTTTTGTTCCCTCGAAATAGTATTTCGTTCCCTCGGAATCATTTCGTTACCACGAAATATTAATCGGTTCCCTCGAAACAACTTTTTTTTTTACCTTTTCATTTTTGTTTACCTGTCCCTTTAGGAGCTCCTTAGGTTTACAAAGTAGAAGTAGACCTATTTTTCTCTTAAAGCACGCACATCGCAAAATATAAATAAGGATAAATAAGAATTTTACCTAGGGCCTTTGTGACACGTACCTGTTACGTGTGTTTTCCCATTGCCCATGCAATATTGCTAGCAACAAATTGGAAGGTAACGTGTATTCTGATGATCTAACACTTTGCATTTACTTTTCTAATATCAAGATGAACATGGCAGTAGAAAATAAGATCACTGATGCAGGAGGAATGCACAATTTTGGGGATGGTTAGGCAAGCTTTTCTGTACCGTACGCCACGGGACTGAACCATACCGGGTCGAGCGAGCCTAAGGCACCAACCGATGAAGCAATTGAGTTGAAGCAGGGACACAGCTCTAGAGAAGATTTCACCTTCGATGGGGCTGAGTTTATCAAAGTAACACAGAAGCGATTGGTCTTCGTCAAAAATCAATATAAAGGAGAAGGACAGAGCACTAACATGGGTGTCATTCATTCTTAGGACGAAATTCTACTGTAGTGTTGCACTGCCGTGTCCAGTAAACTCATCTCACTCAGCATCTTAGCCAGGAAACACAACATGACCGCCACCCATACTACGATGATGAGGAAGGTTTGGAGTTGGGCAATTCCACAATATTGGGAACAACGGTGTGACATGAGAGGGCAGCATGGAATAATAATAACAACATGAAGTATGATGTCATGTATTTTTGTATGTATACAAGGTTGGGGTTGGGGAAAACAAAGGTAAATGAACGAGTATTTACGAAACTGAAAGACATAAAAACAAACCAAAAAAAAACATCTGGCAGAAGTTATACTTAAATAAATTGATCGGCCCAATGTTGGCTAAATACCAATTCTACAAACCCTTAGGGAAAGTTAACAGCAAACATTATTAAAAGTCCATTCCCTGGGTATTTTTTTTTAAGAAATTATTTGTTTAACAAGCACATTTTTACTTACAAAATGTGGACGGAGTTTTGTCGTAAAAGTGTCTGTCCAATAGGTGACTTATTAGCTGTTCCGACTTCTCTTAGAAGTCGAAACAGGTTTTGTTTTCGTGGAGATTTTTTATTATTTTGTATTATTGTTATTATTATTATTATTATTATTCTTTCTATCTGCCTAATTCCCCATAGCATTTGTACACAATTTTGTTTAATTCTTTAAAACAAACTTAGTCATTATGAAAAACTTAGATCCCAAATAAAATTGAAGCTCAGTACAAAAACTAAACAATTTTTGTAATAATGGTGATTTTTTTTTTATTAATTAGCCACTTTACAGCGATGTGAATATTTAATTAGCCAACTTTGTTGGCACCATATCTCAAAAAGTATATCCCCGATCGTCAAACTGTTTTTTTTTTTTTTTCAGTTTTTGACATCTAGGGTACTGCTTATGTGAATGCCGGCCTAAAATGACGATCGACGTCATCATGACCTCACTTTTTTGCACGTTTTCCTTCTGTGTACATAACCAATGACTCTAAAAAAAAATAATGTCTAAAACACAACTTTTCAGAATAACACACATTTTAGTTACTTATAATACACAAATCATGTTTAAAACAAAAATGCTTTTACTAAGAGTTATTCCAGGCCATTAAAAACAATCAAATACCATGTAGTTTCACGATTTTAAAGATTGGTAAATATGACCCCATGAAACAAACTCTGTATTGCGCAATCAAGGCAATGCGTCGGAGATTGTGCCGCTGGTTATTCCGAAGGTGGACTAATTGGTTTGCCGTCACAAGTTTCTCATCTGGGTAGAACTAGACTACGGAAGCGTGAAAGGGGAATTAAAGAAATAAAAGTAATTGAATACCGAAGCTTAAACGTTAAAAGGAATATGTGTTTTTGTTTTCTCCACGTAGATTTAATTGAATTCTTAATTGAACTTAAATTAATTTCAAGTTCATTATCAAACAAATCTTATCTACTTTGTGCATGACCAACATTATGTCATTTCTTGGTAAGTTAAGTTTTTTTTAAGGCATTCGATAAGGATAAGTTACAAACCATCTTGTACCTTTATAAAATTTGTTAGTATGGAAAACACATTTTTGTTACTTTGACATCATCAGGTGTCAAATTACGGTAATTCAAAGCTTTAATTAGTTAATCTTTGCAGCACCATATCTCAAAAAGTACACAGCCGATTTTCAAACTTTTTCTCAGTTATAGACCCCTTGGGCATTGGAAATTTGCCATGGGTTACTGTGACCCCATGTTGACCTTTAGTTCCGGGCCAACCGGAAATTGGACCATATCTCAAGAAGTACACACCCGATTTTCAATTTATTCTCAGTTATAGACCCTTTGAGCATTAAACATTGACTTTCTGTTACCGTGACCCCTTTATGACCTTTACTTCTGGGTCAACCGGAAGTGGGACCTTATCTCAAGAACTACATAACCGATTTTCAATTTATTTTCAGTTACCCTTTAAGCATTGAAGATTGAACTTGGGTTACCGTGACCCTAGTTGACCTCTACTTCCGGGTCAACCGGAATTGGGACCATATCTCAAGAACTACTCAACCGATTTTCAATTTCTTTTCAGTTATAGATCCTTCGAGCATTAAACATTGACGTTCGGTTCCATGACCCCATGTTGACGTTTCCTTCCGGTCCAAAGAGGCAGTTCAAATATTAAAAATCATATCTCCCGAACCACATGTCATAAAGTCATAATTTTTGTGAAGATTCATAGTTGAGTACAGAGCGTCTAATCAAATTAAAACAAAACAGCTTTGTGTTTGTTCACAAACACCTAAGGTCTAGTTTCCCATTGTTATTTCCTTAATACCCACGGTAATATCTCGGTTTGACTGCTAACAATTTTAAAAGGGTTAGGAATGTTACTGGCAACCGTTTTGGTAATTTGTTTGTTTTTCACTTACCAGGGCATACGTCTGTCTTTGTTAAATACGTTACGATTTTCAAGTGACCTTGTAGTTTCTTATTGGAATAGTTATGAATAATCATGAGCAGCTTTGGAAATGTACAGGGAAAAAAAAAAAGCAACCAATCATGAGACGTACTTTACTTTATTAAAAGTTTGCAGAAAATGTTGAATTTTGTTGAGACATCTTTTAACATGATTGGGTGTTTTGCTAGCATCGGCCTTCCATGACAACCAGCGCGGTTTGTTGATCAACAAAACAAAGGTCTATATTGATCAAAAAGTCAAACCATTATATGAATACCTATAGTGTACATCGGCTCAACGCCCTCCAATTGCAGCGACCCATTCAACACTGGAAATTTCCTTTAAGGTGACCGATGATTAAATGAACTTTAAGGCAACATATCTATCTACCATGTTTACGTTTATTAAGGTGACCGATGGATAAATTACCATTAAAGCAACCTATGGGTTTACCATAGGCATATGAATTGTGGTGACCGGTCGATGAATGACCATTAAGGCAACCTATAGATTTAATATGACTAGCGGGATGCCACGCTTCGCGCGACACCCGCTAGATGGGCGCACTTCTTGCGTATAAAATAATGTTGCAAATGTGGGGGGGGGGGGCAGGATTTTCTAGAATTGGCTAGAATTGGGTAGTTGAAATGGGTACGCAATGTTGTTTTGTCTTATGATAAAATGTTGAGCACGCAAAAGGTGTTGAATGGGGTCGAAACGTGTCTTTGCCGCACCCTTCTCGTCACTTTCCCCCAACTACGAAGCATAATTTTGGGGGGTGTTTGCACGGTCGCGACTTGAGTTTTAATATCGGGGATGGATGTACTTGGCAATGATGCATGCTCGGTATAGTATTAAGGGTATTTAGAGTTGTCAAGACTTGTGTTAAGTGACTAATAATATTATAGGCCTAAGTATTCAACTGTTGTTGTTTTTTTAGTTTTTTTTTTGAAACTATGCTTCTGTGCTCCTAAAATTCAGAATTGTTTTGTTTGATTTATTACTTGATTTCCTCGTGACTTTGTTTCAATACTTTTTCGATATCCGCGTTTTCCTGTTTGTTTCTCAGTATCCGTGTGTACTTTTCATTTCTTTCTTAGCATATTTCGGTCTTTTTGTATACGCCCTATGTCTTTATTTCTGCATGAATTCTGTGGTTTCTTACTCAGTATTGTTTCTTGTTTGTTGATGTATTTTCGTCGTTATTTTTCTTATTTGCATAGGCGGCCTACAATATATAATTGTTTATGATATCTGTGTTTCTGAATATTTATGTTAACTTTTCCGATAGGACTAGGCAAATGGTGACCGATTAATAAATGACCATTAAGACACCCTATTTGCTTACCATGGGGCTATGCATTACGGTGACCGATGGATAAACTACATTTTTTTTAAGAAAAAATATTTTTAACAAATTGACATGCGTTATTATGACCATCAAAGCAACCTAAACATTTACCATTATGTGTGCCAGAATTGATTAAAACATTTTTGGCATTCAAATAAATAATGAAAAAATTAACTGAAAACATAGGGCCTACATAAATAAAAACAATTTGCCATAGAGGAAAGAGTTGCTGGCTATAGACAGGCCATTCGTTGAACAGATTTTACTTGTTTGATGGACGTGTCTAATTATTAACACTGCTGCCGCTAAAGAGATTGAAGATTGCGATGTTCAGGATCGATATTATTGCTTGTTGGTTTTGTCAATATTTCTCTTTGACCCTAGCAGGCTTTCGCAGAGGCATGCTTACAAATGTCATTTTGTATAACAGCTAAAAAGCCGGAAAAGCGAATGAATGTTTGATCACTTAGAGAAATATAGGTGATTTAAACACGACCTATATAAAAGCATACATAAACATTTAAAACGAAATTGACGGTTTATCCGGGATTAAATTGTTTCGTTTTCTGTTTCTCATTTCTTTAACTGCAAGTTTGTTGGTTCGAAAACTGTGGAAGGCCGCATGTATGCAAATCAAAAATCGATAACCACACTTTTTTAACAATGTTAAAACCCTGCGCTGCACTATGACCTTCAAAAGCGTCCGTCCCCCCATCGCACAGTCATCTGCAGTATGGTGTGAAATTGCGCATAACACTAATTTGGCTGCTCACAAACTCTTCTAACATGGTACCATTAGACTCAGAATCGTTCACTCAATCCCAAGAAGAAAAACAAAATTCTATAGGCCTCAGGGGAATTCTATGGGGCTTCGAAGTTAAAGGTGACTGTAGGTCGAATACTCACCCCAAGTTAATTCTGCTGGTTATAGTGCTATCCGGCTATGGTCCATTGAGGAACTTTAAAAAAAACGTGATTTTTGACTGTACCGTTAATGAGTCAACACAATTTGTTTACAACGGTACAGTCGATGACTGCGCGAGAGTGATGTAAAAAATATGCTAAAGTGATAATCAAACAAACTGAACACAAACACAAATTATAAAAGAACGAAACATTTATTCTTTTTTGCAAACGATTCAAATAAAACATAGTTGGAAAGAAGTGGCTGTTTTGTAAAATTTAGGTGTGCCCAGTAAAAACAAAGTGAACAATGCATGGAGGCCAACATTGTCAAACGATAAAGTCCTCACCAGTCAAAGGAATCTCTATCCCAAGCTGTTTTCCTGACCTCCGTCATGTTAGAATTTTAACTTCGTATTTAGAAATGGTGAACAATGTTCTCATTGGATAAGATACCCAAGTTTTCTTTGAAATTTGGTGACGGAAGAAAACGTTACCAAGGCAACCCGGACTAGCCAACGCTTCTGTTTGACCGTGTAAATGTAAATGATTGACATCTTCATTGTGTTTGCACAAAGCGTGGTGATCAAAAGAAAGGAACAATAAATATATTTAGACGGGCTTTTTTTCTTCTTTTTTTTTACCGTAGGATTGACAAATAAGGCAATTTGTGGATGTTTACCATATTTACATGCACTGGGATGACCGTAGGATAAAACTATTCACCACCATGTCATATTTACTCTGTTAACACTAGCCAACGCTTCTGTTTGACCGTGTAAATGTAAATGACCGACATCTTCATTGTGTTTGCACAAAGCGTGGTGATCAAAAGAAAGGAACAATAAATATATTTAGACGGGCTTTTTTTCTTCTTCTTTTTTTTACCGTATGATTGACAAATAAGGCAATTTGTGGATGTTTACCATATTTACATGCACTGGGATGACCGTAGGATAAAACTATTCACCACCATGTCATATTTACTATGTTAACATTCGCTGTAACTGTACACTTAAGTGGCCAGTAAGGCAACCAATATTTCTCCCATACACAATTATACTTCTATTCCTATAGTCTCAATTTCAAGTCAAAAACGTTCATTTTTTAAATGAAGATATGCGATCCTGCCCACTGAAAAAACATTATCGTTAGATACACTATACCTGTAGTAATGTTATGTCTTGTTTACTTTCAAATAAATTCAAAAGAAAGTCGGAATGTTTTACACAAACAAGTTATATAGATTAAAGAGCATGAATATTGAGAGTCTTGTAGGCTGTCACGTAAAACAAAAACGAACGATGCATGGATTCTCATAATAATGATAATGATTATATAATAATAATATAATAATAATAATGATTCTAATGATAAGTGCACAACACATCTTTTACAATCCTTTGAACGACCTTACACGTCCCTGCAATTACCGACAAACTGGTCGAATGGCAAAGATCAAACACAAGAAACACAAGCTTTCTGTTACGCCTTGAAACTTATGTTACATAATACGGTGTCCAGACATGTTTAATACTTGTACTCGTTTTAAATTGCAGTTAATGCTGAACTTGTATTCAGCTTTCATCGTTTATTTCCAAACCATGTCCAACAATTATTGAAGCGTGTGACATTTGTTAATACCAAAGTGTTCTTTATTTTTGTTTTCCATTGTGCAAACTGATTAATTTCAGCAGCACTAGTAAGTGTATTTGTTATAAAAAGTCGAACTGAAACTGCCCACTGAAAAAAACATTATCGTTAGATACACTATACCTGTAGTAATGTCATGTCTTGTTTACTCTCAAATAAATTCCAACGTGCATTATAGTGACCAAGGGCTACATAGCCAGTTTAGCATTCAACCTCTAAATGTTTACCATGCCAACGTGCAATATGATGACCGATGTATAAATGGCCATTAATGCAATCTCTAGATTTACCATAGGCCTTAGCATTAAGGTGACCGATGGATAATTTACCTTTAAGGCAACCTTAATATTTACCATATGCCTATGCATTAATGTGACCGATAGCTAAATGACAATTAAGGCAACCTAGATATTTACCATTTCAACTTGCATTATAGTGACCAATGGCTAAATGACCATTAAATGGTCATTGATCCATCGGTCACCTTAATGCATAGGCATAAATGGTTGATATTCGGGTTGCATCAATAGTCATGTAGCCATTGGTCATCTTAAAGGAACATTACAGAATTGGTTTTGCTAACAAAACAGTTGCTGGCAGTGTAAGCACTTTATGTAATCCACCATATACATAAACCGACAAACCTGTAGAAGTTTGAGATCGATCGGCCATCTGGGTCACGAGAAAATAGTGAAAAACCGATTACACATTTGCATGAAATCATATAGATTCAACAAATGAATAAAACGCTCACTGAGCGATAAACTCCGTTCGGAAAATTAGTTTATTCATTTCTCATCAAATATGGCATTTCAGACAGAAATGTTTCAGGGAATTTTTTCTACTATCATCATCATTAGACAGTGTAAGTTTTATGTAAATCTGTGATCAAAAGTATATTATAAAAAAAATTTTCTTACCAATTCTGAAATGTTCCTTTTAAGACACTGGACACTATTGGTAATTGTCAAAGATAGTCTTCTCACTTGGTGTATCTCAACATTTGGATAAAATAACAAACCTGTAAAAACTTGAGCTCAATTGGTCGTCGAAGTTGCGAGATAACACCCTTGTCACACGAAGTTGTGTGCTTTCAGATGGTTGATTTCGAGACCTCAAATTCTAATTCTGAGGTCTCGAAATCAAATTTGTGGAAAATTACTTCTTTCTCGAAAACTATGTCACTTCAGAAGGAGCCGTTTCTCACAATGTTTTATACTGTCAACTTCTCCCCATTACTCGTTACCAAGTAAGGTTTTATGCTAATAATTATTTTGAGTAATTACCAATAGTGTCCACTGCCTTTAAATGCATAGGTCTATGGTAAAGTTTTAGGTTGCCTTAATGGTCATTTAGTCCACGGTCACCATGTGTGTTAAGTGTAATTTCACGTAAATACTTGACATATGTGTCCACGGTCAAAAAATCCCTTAATTAAAATACTATTTGGGTGAAGGGACTTGGGATACAAGTAAGAAAAATCGAACTGTCAAATCCATATACAGCCTGTTGCCATGGTAATAGCTAATTTTGTGTTTTGGGCATTTTAGGCCGATTTGGAGGTCTGAAAAAATGTTTTTTAGCTTATGTTTATAACTCCACCCTACCAAAATGCAAAATTATTATTTTATAAAACCTTTTATACCACTACAAAGTATCATCCATGGCTTTATTTACCCTATTACCCTATTTTTGGCCCTCAAGGTTTCAATTTGCAAGGGGTCTCGGAAAAATTTCCATTCGGTTGCGATTAGGGCCAACATTGGTCTTTCCATATCTGGTGAGAAGAACTTGAGTGATTGTATCCTGTTGTGACAAAACTGCCTCAAAAATTGATATTTCCCCCCCCAAAAAAAAAAAAACAAACAAACAAAAAAAACAGGAACATTTTGAAGTTTTTCTCTCAGTTAAAATTAATATAATAAAAAAAACACTTTCATCAACCAGGCACCTTTTCCTGAGCATTCTGTAGGCTTGTTGAATACCCCACATTCATGAAAATCTGTTGATGACTTAAATCCAAGACTTTACCCCCCCCCCCCAACCCCCGAAGCATATTGTTACATTCCCTTACGAGTCATTCCGTGTCAACTCACCTGACGGGTTGGCAGGCTGTCTCAGATTTTGATATTTTTGCTTGTAAACATTCCCCCTTTGGGTGTCATGAACGCTCACCAAATTTTAGAAACCTACTCCTTAACATTTCTGAGATATGACCCCATAACAGTTTAAGCCCCGCCCCTTCAAATTTACTTTTTGTGTTATGGGCATTTTTAGAGGCCTATATCTACAAATTGAGATTGAGATATGTAACTGCAAATTAATATACAGGGTACATGGTACACCATCAACTGGAATCTAATGTCAAAAGTAGCATAGGACATTTTTTTTATCAAGGCAAAGGTCTATCAAAACTCACATTTTAGCCCGCAGAATGATTTTTCGTCATTTTTGAGACCCCATAGTGCCTAAGTGAAATGTCTGATTGCTTTTGTATTACATTTGGTTATTAACTAGGTGTATAAGTGTGACCTGATGTAAGGGTAGATCAAACACACATTTGATTGGTATTTAGCAGGGGTCTGAATGTGGGCCTGGCTGTAAACATGCAAAAAATGTCTTTATGTGTACGTATACATATCAACTGTCATGTACATCAATAAACATACATAATAACATGTATAATACACAATTACTCATTAACGTACAAAAAACTACGGACTTACGTATAGACGACAATTATAATGTTCGTACATGATAATTATTATGTGCGTAATTGTACTTTCATAAATACCTCGGAGAGTTTATCCATTCTGATTGGTGGAGAGCGTGTCACGTGGCCGGTTATAAACAGATGATAATGCACGGCTGGAGCTGTTTATAACCGGTTGTTTTCGGATAACCGGTGGCCGTGCGATAAAGGACCTCGCCTTCGGCTCGGTCCTTTATCGCACGGCCACGACCCTGCCGGTTTTAAACGGCCGGTTAAGACCGCGTCACTACCCTTTTATTCCCTTAATTACGTACACAATACTTTATGTGTACGTACACAATGATTATAATTTATGAACACATCCCCCTGAAGACCAGCTGTATTAAAAAAAATTGTGAAGCATCTCCATGTGAAATTATATTTTAAACAAGCTTGGTACAAACTGTTAATCAACATCCTAATAAAATCCAAACAAAGCCGTGTTTCGGTTGCCATTTTAAAGTATATCATCTCTGTATTCAGAAGTCACTATCTCGGGGTTGTTTGAGAGTACTTTTTTGCATTGAGATGCTGTACAATATTGTGTACTATACAAGATGTGTCTGAAGTTGATTGTGAATGTGCATCTTCATTATTCTGTACATACACTAAACATGATAATTATCGTGTATTTGGGGGGGGGGATGATAATTATCATGTACTAACAGGATAAGTATCCTCTATGTACACGATAAGTCCGGAGTTATCGTGTCAGTGATAGTTATTTTGTACATCCAATAGTAGTAATGTATGTACATGTGTATGATAGTTATACATGTAATGTACATATATGATAGTTATTGTACACATACACAAAAAGTGCGGATTGTTTTCATTCTAGTGCCGACACTATACACTTCCATGGTGTACAAACTTTGTCTGAGGAACTTAGTCTAGGTTCTGTGGCTCTTTTGTAAACAAGTGATTTCACTAAAAACTTCATAGTACAACAATAACTTGATATTAGTCATATTCATTTGAGTTTTTTTACATGAAGGAGTAGAGAGTCAATTTTTTAAATTCCTCACACAAGTAGACTGGATACAAAGTATTTTTGGGGAAAATTTGTAAATCTGTAAGAAATGTCTTATGTTGTCAAACAACCACTTGAAAAAAAGGTATTTTTGGCAATTTTACAGCCAGACCCACATTCAGACCCCTGCTGCTAAAAACACATCAAAGGTGTGATTGGTCTATCCTTATATCAGGTTACACATAGACACCTAGTTTATAACCAAATGTAATACAAAATCAATCAGACATTTCACTTAGGCACTATGGGGTCTCAAAAATTACAAAAAATCATTCCGCGGCCTAAAATGTCAGTTTTTACAGACCTATGCCTTGATATAAAAATGTCCCACACTACTTTTGACAGGTACCCTGTATATTAATTTGCAGTTACATATCTCAATCTCAATTTGTAGATATAGGCCTCTAAAAATGCCCATAACACAAAAAGTAAATTTGAAGGGGCGGGGCTTAAACGTTTATGGGGTCATATCTCAGAAATGTTAAGGAGTAGGTTTCTAAAATTTGGTGAGCGTTCATGACACCCAAAGGGGGAATGTTTACAAGCAAAAATATCAAAATCTGAGACAGAGCCTGCCAACCCGTCAGGTGAGTTGACACGGAATGACTCGTAAGGGAATGTAACATATATGCTTCGGGGGGGGGGGGGGGTCTTGGATTTCAGTCATCAACAGATTTTCATGAATGTGGGGTATTCAACAAGCCTACAGAATGCTCAGGAAAAGGTGCCTGATTGATAAAAGTGTTCTTTTTTAGTGTTATTAGTTCAAACTGGGGGAAACAATTTTTGAGGAAGTATTCTCACAACAGGACACAATTGCTCAAGTTTTTATTACCAGATATGGAAAGACCAATGTGTTGGCCCTAATCACAATCTTGAAAAGGAAATTTTTCTTTACTTGCACCCCCAAGGCCCTTTAACCCACAAAGTATTTAAAAAAATGATTTTTTGACGGTGGAAACATATGTCTTTACATGAAATGACTCTTAACATGGTAAACATTTAGGGTTGCCATAACAATGCAATATGTGTGACGTTACCACTTCAGGCATTCTATAGATATATAGGTGACCGATGGCTAAATGACCATTAAGGCAACCTCAATGAATACCATGTTAACATGCATTACGGTGACCGATGGCTAAATGACCATTAAGGCAACCTCAATGAATACCATGTTAACATGCATTACGGTGACCGATGGCTAAATGACCATTAAGGCAACCTCAATGGTTACCATGTTAACATGCATTACGGTGACCGATGGCTAAATGACCATTAAGGCAACCTCAATGGTTACCATGTTAACATGCATTACGGTGACCGATGGCTAAATGACCATTAAGGCAACCTCAATGGTTACCATGTTAACATGCATTACGGTGACCGATGGCTAAATGACCATTAAGGCAACCTCAATGGTTACCATGTTAACATGCATTACGGTGACCGATGGCTAAATGACCATTAAGGCAACCTCAATGGTTACCATGTTAACATGCATTACGGTGACCGATGGCTAAATGACCATTAAGGCAACCTCAATATTTATCTTGTTTACATGCATTATGGTGCCTATGAAAATATTTTGTTTGCTAAACAAACATCTGGTTTGTGGAGTTCAAATGTTTGTTTTGGTGTTTGTTCGAAATACGTAATTTTGCTCATTTGAGTTCATTTCGCTCACTCAAAATAGATGATTTATAAAAGTAAAGTTTTATAAAATAATTTCGTCCATGATCCCATCATCTTGTGCTTAACGGAGCATTGACAAGGAAATATGGTGAGAAAAAATTACTGATAGGATTCAATTTCACTTGAAATAAATTGTTTTGAGCGCTTGAAATCATCTATTTTGAGTGAGCGAAATTAATTCAAATAAGCAAAGTTAGACTTTTTCTTACCCATACCACTGAAAACATAAAATTACAAGGTAATTTTTGTGAACCCGTAAGTTTGTCTTTAGAGCCAAGGGATCACTTAATTCTAGGGGTCAAGTTCCGTCTAGCAATTGACGTGAAAATAAAACCAAAAGTAAGAATAGTATCACTGTATCTTATTAAAAGATTTGTCTTACTTTCTGTCTTTCGTTAAAAACCTTTGTCCTCACTGCTTTCAACCTTTTCCTGGGTGTTAAACAGCTGAGTATTGCTGGGTTTGTTTGTAGAAAATGTTTCAAAACCTTGACACCTGCAAGATAATATGAAGAAAACAAGTAGTGTTAATCTTAAGTGAAGTATCATTGCACTTTCTATTAAGCTTGTACTGCACAGCATGCATGTATTTCTTTCTTTCGTTCTTCCTTTCTTACCTGGAAGTGATCCCTTGGCTCCAGTATTTTTGTCCACAATATATTTCTGGAAGTACTTGTGGACAACCATCGTGTCATGTGAGTGCCATCTTGGGTACATTCTTGCTAATAAATCAAAAAACAAACAAGTAACTAACATCTTGTATACAAAGTATTTGGTCTGAGGTAACACCATGTTAAAAACGCCTTTGTGGTGTAGAAATTGTTTGTCTTGCTATTTATATTCTTATGCTGCTGAGTAGATTGTGGAGTTCGGGAGACTACTAGTTCTGAAAAGCACTGTCCTGCTTATTAACTACTACATGGGCAGAAGGTAAGAAATCTGCTAGGACTACTACTTTCACTGAGTGGATTGAGGGGATAACTTCTCGTTATTAACTTCACTGCTGCGGATTGAGTTCTGAATTTGTCTCAACATTTAGACTAGCCTGGTCTAGTCATTGTCAGGAGACAGTAACATCTTTCTGCAAAGTAATTTTCCAAAACCACAAAAAAGCAGTTTTGTCTGTGGAAGAGATAAAAAGGGTGCTTCCCTAAATATAGATCTCTGGGTTTATTTATTTCATTTTTTTTTTTTTTTTTTTTTTTTAATAAAGACTTTTAAAAGAGCCAGCCTATTACCGAACAGTTACATTTTGTTTTATTAATATGTCCCTATTTCCCTTACATATGTCCCTATTTCCCTTACATAGTGCAGGCTACCTGCCTAAATACAAGCTCAATTAAAAAGTCACATCTTCAGCGAGTACCGATATCCTTCAGTTACAAGGTCTTAGGCACCGGCCATTACTGTAATAGCCACTGACTGATGTTGTCGCATTAGCTTATTATTTGGAAGAGACTTTATGTGATGGAAGTGTATACAAAGTCCGAGTACTTTTCAAAAATAAAGCTGGATGATTAAATATGAACACGTTTATGACAGCAACAATATTCTAAAAATAAAAAAGATTGTGGGAAAAATTTAAAATTTGATGCAAACTAACAATATTTCCCAGAAAGTAGCTCAATACCCCCATAGCGTTGTACACAAACTTGCAAAGAAACAATAAACATGTGTACGAGCAAGCAAAAACTTGAAAATTTGCAACAGATTTAACACTTTCTTCCAGAATTCGAGGGGTGTTTTTTGTTAGCTCACAAGTGTTCTCATATTATATTTCATATATATTAACAATTTTCCTAGTTTCTCTAGTGGTTTATTACTGCTAAAATGAATAATTAAATAATTAAATATAGAAATGAAAATTGATCATCAATAGGACGATAACAGTAATAATTAGTACAAATTTATATTACCAGTAGTATACAAAGACCCGATGACCGGCATTTTCTTGTGACCAGTCCGTTTCTGGCTGCTGGGTGGTTTTGAACCCCTTGCACATAGTTCTAGGAGGTTAAAAGAAAAATATTGTATGTTTGCAATTATCGGAATGAAAAAGAAAACATACTTTCAAAAAGATTTTGTGCCCACAGACTTTTTAAAGAATTTTCGAAATAGAGAATATGTTGTACAATCATACTGTCACTGTACAAGGTCAAAGATCAAAACCAGGCAATGTCTCATTTGGATGATGGCAGTTTCATATACATGCACCCTCTAGATCAAAAACATGATTTAGTGTTTAAGTCCATGTTTTTTCCCCCATTTAGGGGTTTTTGAGCTCAGATTAAAAAGTTTCTAATCCTCCATGTAATTTTCTAGTAACATAAATATGACGTGGGACGAAAATCACAAATTATTTTAATTGATTTTTATTATAGACATGTATTTTTTATTGGCCTTTTAACACAAAAGTAGCTCTGGCCCCCGTTTTTATGAGATTGGGTCACTAATAAGGCTTATTAATCACAAACTTTATGGACAATTAACTTATACTTTTTGGAGCACTTGCAGTCCATAGTGGCCAGGTATTTGCCCACTGAGGTAATCTCTTGGATTGCCAATGGACTTTGGTATACGTTCTTGTTTATTTCTTCGGAATGCCCCATGTGTTTGTAAAATGCTTGACGCTCATGTTCCGTTACATCTAACAGAGCGTACAGTGTGGATGCCCTATATCTATACTTAGTTGCTGTTATTAGTGATGGGTTTGTTAGCTTGTCCTTAATGAGTTCTATGATTGTTCGGTTTGCCTGCCACCCAGTTACATGGCCCGTTGATTGCTGAGTGAAAGGGAATAAGAAATGGTTATGTGGTGATACACCAGCATCCTTCCTCATGTCCACCAGCATCTGAATAGCTTGGACAGTATCTTTCGGTATAAGTATGGAACAAGCTTTCTGGACCCTTTCCCACCCTGATACTGCAGGTGAAATGTTAATATCATGGCATAGACTTACTGTTCCGTTTTCTTGGAAGAGGTTTTTTCCTACTCTCTGAAGAGTTATCTGTTCTTTCATAATCCGAGTCTGAAGTTGTACCTGTCATTATGAAACAAGCAATTTTAAGAATAAGTACCCACAGGAAAAATTAATTGAATATATTAATGTTTACACAAGAACTGACCTGTAATATGACTTTTTGTGAATACAGATTTTTCATAAAATTTGGTTTAAGGGTGACATCACAGGTCAACGTCTCAGTTTATCATTTACTGGTGAGATTCAATGATGTAACCAGGTGCGAGGAAGGGATAAATGGAGGTAGAAGAGAAGAGTTCTCAGGCCCCCATCCCCCAACATAAAACGGATTATTTTTAATAGTTGACAGGTTAATTACCACCCCACCCCGTTTGTCTTTGGCCCCTCCCCCCTTGCTCTACTCCCTTTCTTCCCAATGAAAATGTCTGGGTAGACAGGGTTTTTGTTTGTTTTGCAAGCCATGGACGGCCCATTCAAGGCGAGGGCTACACAACTGATTTGATCAACCCAAATCAACTGTCACCAGGGGCAAGTTGCCATCAACTCCTGGGGCTGAAACAGGGCTACGGCCTTCAGTCCGTAAGGAGGTAGGAATGGGTATCCAGTCGGAGCCCGGCTGGTAGAGCAGAATGCACTACCTTCCAATTTTTTTACAAAGCAATTATGGTTCAGTGCCTTGCTCAAGGGCACAAGTTTCATGACTGTGATTCCAACCTATATTCTGCTGCTGCATGATAACACCAGAGCTTGTTATGTGACAGAGGAAGACCCCCTCCATTGTGTCTTCATTATAATCTTGGAAATCTCTCAAAAATTTTGAGGGGGTCCTGCCAGTGCGTTATAAGAGTGTGTTGAATATTGGAGCAATTTTGGAGGCTTTCCTCTGGTACAAATTGTGCATTGTGTAGAAAGTTGCTGATAAAGGAAGACATTCACCATAGAAAAGCTTTGAACAAAATTACTAGGATGATTCACATGAGAACACAATGAAATCTATATGAACTTGTTTTGACACTGGCCAGATAAGTGGATGATCCACACTTAAAGGCTGAAGAGCAATGTTTGAGAGGTAATCCATAGGTTTTTGCACAGCATTTTCACTCATTTGGAGATTGATAATCACAAAATGTTCTGGGTAAATTTTGCATGCACTTACTTTCAGAGGAGTTGTTACAATAACTTGAGTCATCACCATCACTCGTCTCAGTTTGTTTGTCACCTAATATACATAGAGCAGATAGAATTTGTGAAATGGTACCAAAAAACATACCAATTTTACTTTGCAATGAAGAACAGTATTTAGCACATAAACATCAAATTTACATGCGTAACTATATATAACTATTTGAAATCGTTCAGATTTTTGTTTTTATTTATTCGTAAGATCCCATATTTAAAAAAAGTTTTATAAGAACTTTTTTTACTTTGATCATAATTTGGCAACACAAAATTTGAAGTTTTGTGTCGCCAACAACATTTTTGGGTTTAGAAGAGGTCAGTATAAGTGAAACCCATGGGGGAAAAATACTGTTCCAAACAGGTTTCAGAAAATTATGACTCACAGTTCATCATATAATGCACTGTCTGGAGAACAAAACATTTGAGACAGTATAATGTTTTTGCAGTCAACAATATGAGTGCAATATCAACATTGGTACAATTGCAAAGTATGTAAGGTCTTAAATACAGCGAATAGTTCAGCCTTTTACCTACAAAACATTATTTGTGCCTGGATTTGTTGAACACTACAAGTACCTGGTGTATGACTGGTTGATGGGCAGGGATCAGGAATTTGCTCTATTTCAAGTAGAGGCGGGTCGATTCCAAGCTTGTTGCTCTCTTGGACAGCTTGTACCAACGTCTCATTTTCTGAAACTTCTGTGCAGGTCGATGCAGGAATGATGTCTCCTGACAAAATGACATTGCCGATTAAAACATCTATAGAGGTGTGTGTTCCATCAACAGTGGTTTCTTGCAAAATGGTCACTGCTTGGGCATCTTCCGAATTTGTTTTTGAGACATTACTTGCAGCAACATTTTCAAGCAGACTTATCTTGGAGCATTCTTGAGGTACAACTAGATCCTTTCCTGAGACATCTTGACAGGTGGCCACAGGAATTGACTCTCCTAAAAAAGGGTTTTTACCAATCAAGGTATCTGTTGAGGCATCTGTTAAATTTTGCGGAATTATTTGTACCGAATCATTTTCTGTGACTTCCAAAGTATTTGCAGGACTGGAGTCTCCTGAAATAGCAGAAATGCCATTTAGAACTGATACAACATCTTGAATTGCTGTTACAGAGCAAACTCTTTGCTCTGGAAATGGTTTTGTTGAGACATTCCTTTCCAAAACTTCCTCAACATCAGGTGTAGAAATCTTGGTTGGCTCTTCAGAAACTAATGGTACCATGTTATTCGTTGAGACTTCCAAACAGAATGACACAGGAATGGAGTCCCCAGAAACAACAACTTTGTCATTCAGGACATCTATAGGGGTGTGTAATAAGGTGTCGTTACCAGTGATTTCTTCTTCAGGTGAATTAATCTTCGTGGGCTCGTCATGAACTTGTTGTATCAGGTCATTTTGTGAGAACTCCATACAAGTGGTTGCCAGAACGGAATCTTCAGAAACATCAGAAATGCAATTAACATCTTTGTCGTCACCTACTGCTCTGGAAACTTTGGAATCCTTTGTCAAGACTCTAATGGCTGCAATATTCTCACCAGATGTATCAATGCTGGTGCACTCTTGAGGTACTACCTCTAACAGGTCATTTTCTGAGACGTCTGTGGATGCATCTGCAACAAATCCAAATGATTATATAAAAAAATCTAACTCTTGAACGTGTAATTTTTTAAACATGAATTCAACCATTTTTATGTTTCATGTAAAAATAGGATAAGCTGTTGTAACCAAAAGGTCCAATGGTAAAAATGCTTAAAGTGGCCTGACGCTTCAACCCTATCAAAGCCTTTCTCGAAGGTTAAACAAAAGAAAGACTCTGCAAGGGTTGAAACATTGGGCTACTTACCATTTTTGCATTTTTATTTTTTATGACTCAAGTTTAAACCATATTAGTTTTTTCAAACAACACCGATAATACTCGGAAAACACCATCTGCTGCTATGATCTCCACTGAAGGATGACCTGTTTTGCTCTTGCTTTGGGGTGAAGAGGAACTGTTTTATGCCTGTCATGCCTCTCTGTATATGTTTATTATTAGCTGCAATATACATACTCAGACAGTGTTGTTTCATTGTAGAAGATGAAGGCAATACAAAACATAATGGGATACAACTTACCACCACCGCAGAGCAGATATTCATCAAAAGGCTGAATCTGGTAAAAACAAATACTGTCAAGAAGCCACTGCATGTTAACAATCTTTACTTGACACTTAGCTCTCATAGCTGTGAAATAAGTAACAGTAAAAACAAAAACGAGTGTTTAAAAATTGTTTTACAAGTACAGTTAAAATCCAGCTTATATTGCATTCATACATGCAAATGAAACCTTATACTCTTAAAGTGTCCATACATGACCATCAAATTTTAAATCCATGTCTGACACTAAGCAGATTAAATTATTTCTGAATTTGAAGTTTTCATACAAAACAAACGTTTAACTATCTCGCAAAAACCACACAATGAATTACTTTTATATATTTTACTTTAAATTACAATGGACAATTTTGTTTTAATTTAAGATGGTGTAATTGTAATGTTTAGTTACCATTAAATCTCTGTGTATCCTCATCAATGAATTGGCAGAGGTTTAATATAAGACACTTGCAGCCTGATGAGCCGAGGAAGTCCATCTTGGGGATAACCGTTGCTCCTAACATTTTCAAGATGTTCTCTACATTTTCTGTTGAAGTAACAAAACAAAAACAGTAAAAATGCAATGGATCAAGTGCAAAACTTCACCTAAACTAGTTGAATTTGACTCGGTTTTTGAGCGGACATATACAAGACTGATGAACTCTACCTGTGGTCATTCCTGATGGTTTTCCTATCAAATAAACGTGGTAGTTATGCATCAGTGGTTTTCCTTTACACAACCTTGCACGTTGTGGCCCAAGTGATCTTCCACAAACGTCATCCCCCTGCACCTCAAAAACATCCTCTGGCAGCAGACAACCTGTTTTCAAGCAAGATTTTACCCCTGAAAAAAATACATAAAAAGGCCATGATACATATAACATGATTCAGTTGTGAACACCTCAGTCAAAGGGCACTGAAATGTTGATGAACATGTATTGCGGATTCAAATACGCTGTAAGAAAAGTTCAAAAATTTTCAAATTATTGTCACTATTTAGGGTAATTTCTGAACACAGTAATACTCCGTTTAAATAAAAGGGAAAGAGAAACCTAATACCAAAGTCAGCATAGTAACCTTGGTTTATCATCTCTTCAGAAATTAGTTCGAATACAAATTAATACTGTAAATTCTATCAAATTTCTTGTGTGTGTAATTTTTTCACAAAGAACTTACAACTGAAGCTAACCACCCACACTTTAGCACAGATTCCTTCGAAGAACTTAAGAGTCCTGTCTTTGGCAAGGTTTTCATCATCTATGGGGAAAAAATGAAAAAATCTTTAAACATTAAACAAAGCTATAACTGATGCAAACATATAAATGTGGTTTGTTTCAAACTTGCCAAAAGTAAAAAATAAAACACCAAAGAATTTCAAAGCATATTTAATTTCTTTGCAGATAATTTTGTAATGCCTATCAACTGCTGTAGGTGACCCAAGTTATTGTCGCAAGTTAAGAGTTAATATTACAATGTTACCTGTTATTGTGATCAAATGGGTTGTGAAGCTGTCAAAGCCCCTGGTGTAATGATTTCCAGTAATCCGGGCAAGCAGCTGGACTTGTCTCTGCACATAACATTCAAATTTAATTCTAGATAATAATAATAGAAGTATCGGATAGATATAATAAAACAATTTTAAACCAAAAGTTGCCATATTAACAGCTGAACCTGCAACTATTTTCTTTTACAAGGGGTTATAACCCTTGATAAAAACTGGGGGAAGTCAGAACCTTTAGGGGTGATCACATCTGTGTTAGATAGATATATGATAAGGGGCACATTGTCTTCCGTCTCCCCCCCCCCCCCTTCCTGTCAGGGATGTGTTTGCTCATAATTGGCAACAACTTAATTGTCAAGATATAATATTTTGACCCTACATTGAGGGTAAAAGTTAGCAAGCAACCTGGTGAGTAGCTGCCACCAGCCTTCTTGGATTTCGTGTTTTCAGCCTGTAGCAAGGGGTTCAAGCCATAATATAATAATAGCAATGAACCATTCTTATATAGCACATATCACATTCACAGAGAGAAGTCTCTATGCGCTTTGAGATGAAAAAAGAGAAGTTAAAGTAAGACAATAGAGACAAGTAAGTAAGTACATGAAGGAAAATTTAGTTGACAAAGTAAGAAATACTGAAGGCTACTGCAAAAACAAGTGTGTTTTAGCTTCGTCTTAAATAAATTCACTGTTTGTACTTGTTTTATGTTGTCGGGAAGACTATTCCATTATTCTGCTGCTGCTACTGCAAGTTTGTTATCAATGGATTGTTCAGCATTGTTCAGCATACTACTTTCAGCTTTACAAGTCGAGAAATAATACAGAATCGTCAGTCAAGCCATATCTTTATATCCTTCGCACAAAATTTTGATAGTTATATTGATCTTAAGTCGAAAAACAAAAACATTAATATTTTCCCCCAAATACCAAAGAATGAAGCACCCCCAACAATTACAGTTCAAAAATTACAATTTCGTGTTATTGATTATGTCAAAATAAACTCCCAAAATAGGAGAAAAACAAATACAAAATTTAAGTTTAATGACATTTTTTTAATGTTGTTTTTCTTTTATCTAGTACAACTTGGTAAAATGTACATTTGTGGGAAGTTACACACAAACTATTGTTAAAGAACTGGAAAATACTGAGGGGGAGGGCACTAGATGTTCCCATGTAATTTTTTTTTAATGGGAAATTGCTTAGCATTGCTGGGTTGAAATCCTGCTTTCAACGTTGCACAGTGTGCTATCTACAGAAAGACAGTTATTTTAGTGCCTTATATTTTGTTAAAAACAAAAGAAAAAACTAAAACAGCTTACCACTGCATATGAAGACAAGTTAGTTGATACAAATGATTGTTTGTTGCGCCTTCCAACTTCATGTTCAGGAGAAAAACTGGCTGCAAGGATATATAACAAAGAAAACTTTGCACTGCAGCTCAGGTACAAATTTGAGCAGGTCACATATTTTCTTAAAACAAACATGCTGTACAGCAGTTGTAGTTTTAGTGATTGATACTTCTGTTACATACATTGTAGCACAGTCAGGGGTAAATGTATGTTCTTGTACTTCGACTAATATGTACTTGTTTTCCAAAATGGAAAAGTAATTTACAAAACGCAAATGTATAATTGTGAAGTCCCGATCCAATTTATCGAAAAAAAGGATGCCCCATACAAAAATGTTCTATAGAATTCTATAAAATGCTTTATAGAGTTCTATAGAGCTCTATAGAACTTTATAGAGCAAACAAGTTTCTATAGAATGTACGTAGAAAATTTCTATAGAATTTGTTGTTTCTATAGATGCTTATAGAGACCTTCTATAGAAAGTTATAGAACCTTGTAGAGTAAACTAATTTCTATAGAATTTTCATAGCAAATTTATATAGATTGTTTTCTCTATAGAGTTCTCTATAGACAGCATCAATTATCGCTTTATATAGCCCTAAAAATCTCTGAGCAGAATAACGATGGTTAAAATGTCAGCAATATATAACAAGCCTATTATGCCGCCAGTAAGCAATTTTTATTATTTTTTTTTTATACCCGATGAATATAAAGCAATTCAATTCAATTCAATTCAATCCAATTCAATGCAATTCCATTGAACAGTCAGTTTTTGTTTTTCTAACTTGGATTCTCGCCTCTTGAGGGCGCTGTTTGCAGCCAAGTTTCAAATTCACACACACAAGTCAAACACACCGTTCATACAGAAAGTCAAAGAATTTCCTGAGCTCTTTTGCTATAATTTGTTGATTGTCCATCGACCCACAGACCTTGGACACGGGTAGATACATCTTCACTTACTATATAGTTCCATTTTCACTAATATTTTGGTGTTTTGAATATCTAAAGAAGTGTTTTTTGATGACTTATTTTATGAAGTTCTCCAACGTTTTTGAGATTTAAAAAAGTGCATGTGTTTTTATGCAGCATCTATATCGTGATAATTTGTTCACATGAGTTAATGTTGAGTAACTTTGTGATTGCATTGCTCTTTAATCTTGTAGTTTTTATGTGAAAGGTGAATTCATGAGTGAACTAAAGAAGTGAAATTGTGAACCTAGATGAACTACGTGAACTTAGTCTCTTCAAGAGAGTTAACCTATTCTACCTATGGAAAAGTACAAGTTGAAATTCTTGAAGTTGAAAAAGAGCAATAAAAAACGTGAACTGTACAAAATTCTTTTTTAATTCTCAATAACTGATTTGGCATAGTAAACTTTGCGAGGAGCCGCCACTATCCTTACGTTACGTTACATTTCTTTAAGTATAAACTAAAGACTTATAAGAGAGACTAAGTAAAAAAGAACTAAAAGAGCAAATAATTGAAAAATGTGTTTAGTTTATTGTATAAAATAAAGGGGTCTTAGTCGCAGCAATTTTGTAACTGTCACACAAATTTTGATATGGTCGACTCTGGGATTGCCTCACTTGTCATGTTTACTTCCATGGCCTGGTGTGGCTTACGGATTTTATGACATAAGGCCTGCATGCTGGCTGATCCTTAGCCACACTTCCTGCCCTACAACATGTACAAGTGGTGAACATATAATGTGATGAAAATGTGAACAATTCAGGCGGCGGGGTTTGTTCGGCATTTTTAACAGTCTATTTTTATTTCTACGACATTCTATTGAAGTTTATAGAACCCTTATAAAAACTCTGACTTCCACAGAAGTGTAGATATCACTGGTTTAAAAACGTTCCCAATTTTGATCAATTTTATAGAATTATAAATATAGAAGTGTATAGAACCCTTGTTAAAGTTCTATAGATCTTTTTAACCTATTATAAAAACCTACAGAAAATGCCTCTTTTTTATGGAATCTCTACAAGCTGAAGATTTTCTATAGAAACGTTATGGAAAAGTGGCCCAATTTTCTATAGGATATCTATAAAAAACCCATACGATTTATTTATAGAATTCTATAGAGTTTCTATAGAGAGAACCTGGAAGTTCTATAGAAAATGGCACAATTTCCTATAGAATCTCTATAAAAACCCATACAATTTTTTATAGAATTCTATAGAGTTTTTATAGAGAGGACCTGGAAGTTCTTTAGAAAAGTGGCCCACTTTCCTATAGAATCTCTATAAAAACTCTAAAGAATCTCTATAAAAACTCTATAGAATCTCTATAAAAACTCTATAGAATCTCTATACAAACTCTATAGAATCTCTATAAAAACTCTATAGAATCTCTATACAAACTCTATAGAATTCCCCTTATAAAGTTCTAAAGAAACTTATATAGAATTTCTATAGATTTTTTTTTATAGAATTCTATAGAAATTTTTTGTATGGGGCATGCATGCATTGAGCTAGCTAAAGTAAACAGTAGCAACACACTTAACTACCCAGTGCAATACACAGGGGAAAAAAAGAAACATACCTTGCAAAAATGTTAAACACATTGGCGTTTTGGGCCTTAGCTGTTCATCTTTTTTTAGCATCTCATTAAGCAGCGACCTAACAGATGCATGTGGCCCAGAGTCGAGATGCTTCAGGCTGTAGGTGCCGGTTTTCATGTTTCTCAAAACCCCCTCTGGTTCATTTGCATATGGGCTGGTTGTCTCATGCGGGATGTGACCATCCGTTAAAATGTAGTACAATAAACATGCAGCCATCTGGAATAGTCACAAATGGGAAAGTGCTTTAATTCTTACTAAGAATTAAAGCACTTTCCCATACATCAACAAATGTAGAATGGGGAAAAAGATTCACTGTTAGTTATTGGGTTTGCAAGCAGGAATACTACAGGGCGACACACTGGCCCCTTTCTATTTGTTCTAGCGACTATGCATTGAGGCAGGCAATTGACAGCAAGGAGGAACAACTGGGCTTCACACTCACCCCCAGGAGAAGCCGGCGGGTCGAGCCAGTCATGGTGACTGACCTTGACTAAGCTGACGATATTGGCCTCATATCTGACACAGCAGAAAAAGCACAGGTGCTGTTGCTCGCGGTGGAATCAGAGCGCAAGAAGATTGGCCTTCATCACAATGCCAAAAAGACAAAAGTGCTTGCCTTCAAAGTCGAGGAAACGACTGTTGTCACTGGCGATGGAGCAGTGCTAGAGGTGGTGGAGGACTTCAAGTACCTCGGGGCCTACATCGCCTCGACAGAGAAGGAGCTGAAGGTCAGGAGGGCTCTGGCATGGAGTGCAGCACACTCAATGAAGAAGGTGTGGAAGGCCAAGCTCAGCAATGACCTCAAGAGGCGACTCTTTGTAGCAACAGTCAAGTCAGTGCTGCTCTACAGCGCTGAAATATGGACATCGACTGTACAGCAGGAGAAATCCCTTGATGGTGTTTATACCAGGATGCTGCGCATGGCACTTGACCTCACCTGGAAAGACCACGTACACAACAATGACCTGTTTGGTGACCTCCCACATATCTCAATAAAGATCAGGGTGAGGAGGATGGGTCTGACAGGCCACTGCATTCGACACCTGGAGCTGGCAGCCCATCACACCATCTTGTGGGAGCCAAATCAGGGAACGTGCAGAAGGGGAAGGCGGCGAGCCACATTCATCGACACTTTGCGGCGGGATGTTGGCCTCAGTGACAAACGGGAGATGAGGACCCTAATGCTGGACAGGGAAGAGTGGAGGGCTGCGACCAAGTCCCGAGTTGGTGTAGGATAGACTACGCCCTCGCATCGCATCGCATCGCAAGCAGAACGTATCCTATAAGAGAAGTATGGTTGCTTAAATGGTAAAAACTCTCCACGGGGTCTGAAGATGGGACTGTTAAGGGCAACACCCCCTCACTTAATCTGAAGGGTATATACAGCAGGATTTGTAGAGAACACTTACCACATAGTGTTTTTCCACGCAGGAGTTATAAGTTTTAGTTCATGAGAAAAAAATAAATAACTGTACAAATTTCAGCTTAACTGTTCATCAAAGACACACAAAATTATTAATTAAGAGACCACTATTGTTAGGGGCCAAATAGGCTTCTATTTTGACTTAGAAGAATAATGAAAGTAGCATAACAGAAATGGTGAGGATCTTGAACAGCTTTGTACTTGACGTCGGTAGTTTTTCAGAAAGAGATGTTTCTCTGAAAGATTGGTTCAAATTGAAAAAAAAAAAAAAATTGCAACTACTACCTCAGCTTTGGCCAAAATGAAACCCATCTGGCGCACCAGCTCCATGGCATTAACAGTTACAGTGGTAACTAGTAAAACCTACATGCATGCATCGATGCATGCATGGTTGTAATTGCTGGACAATAACAGCAAAGATGGTAAAAAGACTCATATCCTTTCAGATAGATTGGATGCGAAGACTGCTCCCAAGTACATTACCACTAATTTAATTGTGTAAGATAACATTGTCAAGCTATATTGGCAAGTAACTGAGATTAGTTCAAGGCAGTTAACACCAAAATTCTTGGTTAGGCCATGTGGTCATATGGAAGTGAAACAGATGGTATTTGCACAATGGGACGGCCACTGAAAATGTGGCCAAGCAACTTTAAGAATTAGAAGGACAGCAGTAAACCGAGACAAATGGAAGGTCTGTGTGACAATTGCCAACACACAGCATCAACGGTATGACGTATGGCTGTGGGACAGAGGGATCGATGGACAGAAGTGATCCTGGATCTGTCACATGTGATGATGAAATCTTGTCATAAATGTGATGATGCACAGAAACATGTTAAATCTCAACCTAAAACAAAGTTTAGATTTGGAACACCAAACAGAGTTGGTGTGACCTTGGGCAGACACTCTACTTGAATTTGAAAAAGTAGCACTGCAGAAGAGGCACTGAAACATCCAAGCCATATTTTACGCCAGTATTTTGATAGTTTCCTTCAAAAAGAAAGACTTGAATAATAATATTCAGAACTAAACAAGACAATACGAAAGAAAAGACAAGAACTGAAGAGAAAACATAGGTCTAAGATGATTCAGGAAGTCCTGGTAAAGCACAAGTGCCCAAAGATCATAAACTGAAAATTGCAAGAAGGGAGACAGCTCATGTCGTGCATGAAAGACATTAACATGACTGAAACATGCAATCAACACAAGATAAGTCAAATAGTACAGGATTTTTACAGCACACTATAATATACCAGTGATCAGCCTCATTGGAGATCTGAGGAAGACTGGTCAAGTAGATCAGAGGAAGTACCTCCTATTCTACCAGAGGTCTCACACGCTTTGAGGAAAATGAAGAATGGAAAGGCCCCTGGTGAGGATCAAGTAACATCAGATATCCTCAGTCTAGGAGAAAAGGAAACCATCACAACAATCACAACCTTATTCAACAAAACTCTTGCAGGAGGAAGAAATTCCCTCCCAGTGGAATGAGTCCAAAGTCATTCTCATATTTAAGAAAGGGGACAAAAAAGACTTAACAAACTACAGACCTATCAGCTTACTACCTCGCCTGTACAATTTTTTTGCCAGAGTTATTCTGGCTCGCATGGAGAAGCAGCTAGGCGATAACCAACCTAGAGAGCAGGCAGGCTTCAGATCAAACACTAAGCCAAGTGATTGAGCAGTCAAAGGAATATCAGTTCAACCTTTGCCTAGGTTTCATAGACTATGAAAAAGCCTTTGACAACTTAGAACACCAGTCACTGCTGACAGTTTTGGAAAAGCAAAGTATTGATAAGAAGTACATGAAAATCATCAAAGCTATACAAAGAGCCGACTGCAAGAGTTCACCTGGATGATACTATCACTGACTCGATAGCGATAATGAGGAGTGTCAGACAAGAGGTGATCTAGTGTCACCAAAACTCTTCACAGCAGCCCTGGAAGAAGTTTTGAAGAACTTCGACTGGAGTGATAAAGTGATCTTGTTACATGGAGAGCATCTCACCCATCTCAGATTTGCTGACGATATCCTCATCTTCAATCACACCCCAGAGGAACTCCAGTGAATGATTCAAAAGCTTGCTGATGAAAGTAGTAAGGTGGGCCTTAACATAAGCATCAAAAGGTCATGGTGAGTGGCAATATTCAAATCTTCAAAATAGCTGCTCAGGGAAAAGATTTTGAGATTGTTGACCACTACATCTATGTGGGAAGAAGATCACCTCCAATAACTAAAAAGAAAAGAAATAAAAAGAAGAATACAGTTAGGATGGGTGAAGTTTGGCACACTCAGCCACATCTTTTGAGACCACACCCTTCTTTTATCGCTGAAAAGGCAGGTATTCGATCAGTGCATCATACTTGTCCTATCGTATGGTGCTGAGACATGGACAACCACCAAAACGACTTGAGAAAAAACTAAGGGTGACAGAGAGGGCTATGGAAAGAATAATGATAGGAGTAACAAAGAAGGACAGGGTGACGATTGAGGACCCAACAAAGAAATCAAGAGTGCAGAATATTATTAATTACCATTAAATCAAACAAGTGGAGATGGGCAGGTCACCTTGCATGGAGATATGACAACAGGTGGCATGCAAAACAACCACGTGGACTCCAAGAAACCGAACAAGAAAAAGAGGGAGATAAAACAGAAGATTGAGAGATGAGCTAAGTACATAGGGGCATTGCTTGGCAATAGACAGCGCAGGATAGAGTGAAATGGAGAATTGGTGAAGAGGCTTTCCTCCTGCAGTGGAGTGAAATAGACTAGAAAGAAAAAAGAATGAGCAGTGATAAAAGAGTTTACTTTTCTGCTCGTACAAAGCAAGATGTTGAGCAGGCTGATCCAGATGCAGGAAGTCCCCAAAACAAACCTTAAGCGGACACAGTGATGCATATGGACACAACCCTTGCAACGAGAAAAAAAAAACCAGAGTCAATCTTGAAACCACTCAAACTGCTGGAGAGGCTAAATCAATCGCCAACACTGGGCCCACAACCAGAGGAAGGTTCCCCTGTCAGTGATAATAAGAGTAGTGAAGATGATTACAAATCAGGTCACAGTCCAAGTTTTTGCCGAGGTTGGAACACCAAGCGGGGGTCTTGGGCACCAGAGGGGAAAGGGCATAAATGACCTCTTAATAACCTTTCCAAGGTGTTCAAATGCCACAATGATTAAACGGCATTACATACCTTTGTATTGCAACGTCACATCCCAAGTTGTTTGCCTAGGTTGGAAAACCATAAATGCAAAGCAAAACACAGATAGCCACAGTTTGTAACAATGTTACACAAATATTCAAAAATTGTAGTGTTGAACTTGTTCGAAACAAAGCAATCAACCATGGGAGGTATCTTATTTCATTGAAAGTTTGCAGAAAATGTTGAATTTGGTGACAACATCTGTTAGCACAATTGAATGCTTATCAACAATAGAAAGTTAGGTGTGTTTTTTTTTTTTTTTTTTTTTTTTTGGGGGGGGGGGCATGCTTGGGGTGGGGGGGCATGCAAGTGCTAGAATTGCACAGCAGCCACTTTGCTTACCTGTACATCTGATGACAACTTGTACTTGGTTTTATCACCCGAGAAACTTTTAACAGCCATCCAGCATATAGTGCCAACAGCTTTTGTTTGTAATGTCGTCTTACCCATCAGTAAGCATGAAATCCCAAAATCTGTTATCTTCACCTTTCCAGAGGCATCTACATTATGCAAAGTATAAGTAGGAGTTACTAGAACTTTATTTTTTGTTTTTTGATATGTATATCTTAGTAAAAGGGATCAATAAATTATACAAGATAATTCTATAAAAAGAGCAAAATAGAAAACCCATCATCAGAACCCTGATTTAATTTGATTGGTTTGATTTACTTATGTGTAAAACTCAGTCTAAAATAATTGCTGGTACTTTTTTAGATTGTCTCACTCATATTACTTTAGGTTGTATGGTTTAAATATGTGTGATATAATTTAGAAGCAGATCATTCCCTGTTTTTTATGTTGTGTTGACACTTTTTGTACAGGCTGTCCATTGTTTGCTTGATGCATTTACAATAAGAGTAAAATTGTGCCAATATTTTACACCTCTTTCTCCAACGTGCATCAAGCAGACAAATTCTAGATGTCTCAATGTGCACTTGTTACCGTCTTTAAAAGAGGTGTATGTTGTGTGGATCACAGTCATGTATCACGTTTATCAAGAGCTTGTGACAATAAAAAAACATGCATATTTTACAAGTGTACCATGGACTTAAATTTTAAGTGAAATGCACATTGGAAAAGTTGATGATCAGTTTCAGTTACATTTTTACCCATAATCCACAGTTACATCACTATTCATATCCAATGTTACTTACCTAAGAGCACATTTGCAGGTTTTATGTCCCTGTGAATTATACCCTGTTCATGGAGTTCCATCAAGCCACTAATTACTTCGACACACATATGTTGACGTTTTTCATTAGAAAGAGTACCTCTAAGAGGGTTTTGAGTATCTTCAATAATTTCTTGAAGG